>JAUELC010111931.1:0-18523 GCA_031471745.1 Cryptochiton stelleri
GTTTTAATATCACGTATTGATTCTCAAATGCTACCGAAATGAGTTAAGAATAGTCCATGGTCATGTCTTCAGATCATTAACAGCAGCGAGTCTTTTTTTGTAATTATTTAAATTCGGCACAATTTGGTTTATAAAAAAAACGTCCTTGTGGTAATGGAATTATTTATTTGCCTGTTTTCGTCGTATTGAAGATTATTTCAGAAAAAATAAGAAGAATATACATCCCATTTTGTAGAGGATAATGGTGGCAAAAATGAAGACAAGAGGATGAAATTTGACCACATCGCGATTAAAATAAAATGAACAATTTACATATTTACTGATCCGATCAGTGAAATAGCAGAACTTGAAATAAATAAATCTTTGTCAAAATAAGATACACATTTATTGGGAAGGGTGTTTAGAAAGATAAACCATGACAAGCAATGATTGATCTAAATATTGCTTGACAATGATCGAATTTAAAAGGATTTTTCAGGTTGTAGGGTTACAGTCAGGAACAGTCCGCACATGTACGAGCTAACATGGTCATGATAACCAATTCCTCATACAAAGTACCTGACAAGTGGTATTTGTTGCAGAATATGGAATGTCGATTATCCAACTCATGTAACTAAAATATCCTTGCATACAACGCAGAGTTTTAATATAACAAATCGCATTATCAAACATCAAACACCATTCGTCCCGTATATTGCCATTTATAAATCCTGACTAATAAACAATGCATTTGTTCCGGATGGTTTTGGTGACACTTCCCCTCGTCCGTCATGATATATTTCCACCAGAATGTATTTCAATATATAAACATCTTCCCAGGGCAAGACTGATATCGCCACAAGTTTGTAATCAGCCTTGCTACACTGAGCCTGTTTCTGTGGTCAGAAAGAGATTGAAGTGATATAGCAAAAATTAATAGATCCATCAAATACAACTTTTCAAACAGCCTCGGCCGGAATATGATAATTAACTGCGAGAAAGACATTGTCTGTTAGAGCGGTGATATTACATTTTTGCCTTACTTCCTTAAATAAAAGTTCCATGTCTTCCACATGCCCTTTCATTGTGCGGGTTGTGTGCAGAGGATATGACACCATGCCTATAGGTCGCGAGCTTTATCTTGCCGATAACTTCAGCTAGAAGAGTTATATCCCCCTTGTTTGACGATGAATTTGGTGTAAGCGTGACAAGAGGACTATTAGCTGTGAGGCTACTTGTGTCGACAGAAGTACATTGCCAAAAATACCAATTAAAAAGAAAATAGAATAAAAATATAGGAAATAAATATTAAGATAGCAGTGTATATACATTTATGTGAGGGAAAGGGGAAGATTCAATATTTAAACGAGACCTATGACCTGAGACACGCAAACCCCCGCGCACACATCTAATATAAACTCACATACTAGACAGAACCTATGACCGACATTTTCCCTCGAGACACTTAAAGTTATTTAATCGATTCAAAAAAGTAATTCCGATAATTTTAATGCCATTTGCTGATCTCATACAATCAACATATGCTTTCACAAGCTTATTATTACATAGTTAAAATATACCATTGAGGGAGTTAACCAAATTCTGGTTCCCCGAGATTAGGCCTCTATCCGAGGCGAAGTCGAGAGAAATAGACCTAATCAAAGGGAACTAGAATCTTGCTTATTCCGTTATTGTATTATTTAACTGTTTTATTATTCCGATACGAAAACTAAATGAAGAACGAAGCTTTAACTATAATGTTTAATTTAAATTTAACGTTTAAAGCAATTACTATCAACGAGAGGAGATAAAATTGTAACAAACTGTCGTCTGCTGAGGCCGCGTCCTATTTGTGATATTGGTGATATTTGCCCACAGCGTCGCTGATTGGCCAATGTCAAAACGCCCCTTCCTCCGGGATTTAGTCTGAAAACTAACGCACCTTTTACCGGGAGTATAGTCATTTACGGCGAATTTTTCGGAATTAGCAAATTTAACTATTTGCTTTTATATAGTGACAAATACGGTAGAGGTATAATAACTTCTAATACGGTATAGTGATAACCATATAGCCTTCGACTATCGTCGGCCAATAATCTCATTCGACCCATATACAAATAAAAAATTATTTTATTATGGACTGTTTATGACACAGTGTACTTTGCGTTTCCAGCGAATATCGTTGAATACAGAAGGCCACTTAACATCATATCCCTCAAAGTGAATATATGAACCGTTTTATATGCCCTTATAAAATGTACCAAAGTACAACGATATTTTGGCACCTTTTACTATGATATACCATGGTAAAAGGGGCCAAAATACGGTTGCGCCATGGTACTTTTTATAAGGCCTGTTGTATGGAATCACCAGTATGATTATCCATGCAAGATACCTAGCCTGCGGCCTTGGCCCTTCCAGAGAAGCCTTTAATTTTGGTGCCTTAAGCATTCCGGAATAATTCAGCTAGGCGCTCCCTCAAACATTAGAATGTTAAAATGGCATTTTCTTGTGCATTCCTTTTGTGTGTGTGTGTCTCTAGCAACTGAAACTTCTTTTTTACACAGCGATCGGTAATACTTTCCAACTCGACTCATTGAATCACATTTATTACTTTAGCAAAGCCTCGAAACGAAATTCTGCTTTTAAAACGTAATCCATCAAATTAAATTAGAGACAGCTCTGTGCTCGACTACCTCCGTACTATTTCGAAGAATTGGATCAGTTTGTTGAACTGCAGACGGTATTCTGGAGAACAAACAAACGAAAGACTTACGAGAGGGACGCCTCGCCACGATTCAATACACTTTACATAAAACATATTATTGATTAACTCTCATAGATTCAGGATAAAGTGGAGTTTTATTGATTCAAAAGTTCAGAATATTGCCAGCGACTGACCCCGTTATTATGTACATTGGGTTTGCATCGGTGAAAGAGGACAGGTTTAGTGACTTACTTACAAGGTGAGACAAAATAAAAACAAAGCGAGTCTGAGTGAAACTCTGAACCGATCAAATTGCATGTGGTCCATTGGGAGACTTGAACCCTTGCGGTATCGAAGGGTGATCAGCAATCCAACACGCTAACCACTGAACCACGACGCGAATCCTTGATGACATTGTATGCAGAAATACGTTTATGGCCATTCCTTAATTGTACGGTTACAAACACAAGACTGTTATACGCTAAGCAGCGGCTATTCATATATCTTAGTAGAGCAATTTATATGTCTATTTACGGACTTCTAAGCCGGTGCTAAATCAGGGATTGTTTAACGGGAATGGCTACTATAGGGAGCGCATTCAAACTATCCAATCAAAAATCTGTGTTGACCGTTTCTGTTCTGAATCTTCAAACAAAAGCGGAGTGGCTCCGGAGAAAATTGTGTCACAGACGGCCAATTAAATGATGTCGGTCTTAGGATGCCACGTAAAAAATGCACAGCCTGGTACGCTCTTATAAAACATGACCTAATTGATTTCGTTTGAAATGCTCCCTCTGGTGGCCATCTCCGATAATCATCGCCTTTTCAAGAATCTGCTGCATGATATGGCAGGTGATACATAAATAATCGCTGCTACAGTACGGTAAAGATCCTTTAAATGCTTGTTGACTTGTAATCAGTATGGACATCAATCATTTCGAATAGTTTTTCTTTAAAAAAAAGCCTTGGATTCTGGTCGATGTCATCGTTGTAAAGTGTCATTATTCAAATTTTCTGATCAATATATGTACAATATGGGTTTACCGAAGCCTTGTTCTGCCGAGTAGAGTCAATTAGTAAGTTCATACCAACTCATAGAAAATGTGCGTCCTACTTCTTGAAAATTCCATAGATTTTTATTAATTCAGGTAATTTTTAGTGAAACTTTTTTGTCAACTATCTTTTCTTTTTGAACACAGCTGTTTAAATATGAAAATGATTCAAGAAACTTTTACTGTGGTAAGCAGACAAAAACTTTCCTCGCAAATATGAGAATTGGTACTCTGGCTTCACTTTTGTGAAGATTTCCCTTGAGTGAGCCTTCCATATCTACTATTAGACATTGTTTTAAAATAACCGAATAAACTGATGCGATAGTGTAAAGTGACAACTTCAAGGAATCATTTTCAACGGGAATTGACAAACTAATACATGTGACTGTAGAATTTAACACGATATATTGGTTAACATGTAAACAATTGTGAGATTATTGAGTAGATGTGTGCGTTGCAAATCTTCCAGTAGTACAATATTCAAAGTTATGCAATATATAGGTTAGACATATCCAATCCCAACTCCGTCAATTTTAATCAGATAGGCACGACATTTGACATGATTGGACTATTGTGCATCTTTTGACGGAGTCAAAATTTCCAAATAGCGTCGTTTACTGGTCTAATTGTAGGCTATGACTTTTTTTAAAGCAACTGGTAAGACGCGTACGCGTATACACGTAATATATATAAAATGTGTTTAGTTTTTGTTCAGTGTTTTTATTAGTCTACTTTATTTTAAATTTGAATCCGCCGTCATATAAGTTAAATACCCTTGAGTACGACGTTAAACACCAATCAAACAATCAAACAAACAAACAAGCAATGTTATCGGTTCAGGGTTTCTCTCTAGAACCCATGTTTATCTCATGTGGTTTATGAATTAGAGTTCGGCTTAATCGTGCTAGAAGCATCCGTAAGTGCCAGTGTTCCAGTGACTAGTGGTAGTCAGGGTGATTCCATCCAACATTAAAACATCCGTAAGTGCCAGTGTTCCAGTGACTAGTGGTAGTCAGGGTGATTCCTAGAAACATCCGTAAGTGCCAGTGTTCCAGTGACTAGTGGTAGTCAGGGTGATTCCATCTACCATTGAAACTAGTGCCGCCGACACATAATTGAAATAATCTTCAACATGGCGAATAAACTACAAACATAAATCGTGTACTGCCAGATATGTTAATGTTTTATCATTGTACTTGTGGCTTTTTACGTGGTCGACTACTTTTGAATTGTGACTTTTCATGTCGGATCGTTTGTGTCTCCATGGCATCAACTTTTATTCCATCCACGATTTACCAAAGTACATATATAATTGTTTGTCAGTGTATTTTAATAGATATTTTAATAGATATTAACCGAATGATTTTAATTTATAGGTAAAATATTCATGGCACTAAAAGTCCACCATACAACTTAACAACTTTTAAAAATATACTTAAAAAAACTACTATTTTATGTTATTTGGTAAACGCTGCGTATAAGCTTGGTTGACTGAGAGTATATTATTTTATGGCGTTAGCATTTTTCTTCGACACGTGCATAGCGCAACAAAAAAATTAGCTTGATCTGTTGATATTTTCCTTCCCAAGCGTTGATTGTTTCATATTGTGTAACACATTTCATGGCAACTATATAATCATGTTGATGGCAGAGAAATGAAATTGCTGTCACCGGTGTCATAACTGTTATTGCACAGTAACTTTGAGGAATAAATAATTCGTTACTTATTGGCCGGATAGCTGATATAAACCTCAATGGATATTGTCTAATAATAGTCTGAAAATAGTTGAAGAAAATCGTCTGAACGGTCTGTGAAAAGAGTTAAACATCAATCACCCCACATGTTGTTTCACCAATATCAAATTAGATTTGTCTTGTATAACAAATGTCTGACACAAGGCACAATTTTTGAAAACTGCTATGTACAGTCTATCTACTCAGACTCGCTTTATTTGTATGTTTTCTTACCCTAAACATGTCCTCTTTCGTCTGTATAAAATCAATGGCCATTTTAACAGATACAGTCACTGGCAATAATCTGGACTTTTCAATACAAAAAAAAAACATCTTATACAGAATCTATGAGAGTTAATCAATAATATTTTATATGTGGAGTGTATTGAATCATGGCGAGGCGTGCCTCTCGTAAGTCTCCCGTTCGTTTGTTCTCCAGAATACCGTCTGCAGTCCAACAAACTGATCCAATTCTTAGAAATGTAATGGAGATAGTCGAGCACAGATCTATCAATAATGTAAAAATTTCGCTTCGAGACTTTTCTAAAGAAATAAATGTGATTAGATGAGTCGAGCTGGAAAGTATTACCGATCGTAGTGAAGAAACAAATACAAGTCTGTTTTTAAAGACACTCACACACACACAAATAAGCAAGAAAATGCCGTTTTAACACGCAGCTGTTTGAGGTATCTGCCAAGCAGCTGAATTATTCCGGAATACTCAAAGTTCCAAAATTTAGGATCGAGTTGAAAAGTTACACAAATCGCAGTTAAAAATGGACTCTCCGGTTATTCAAATGCCGTTTTAACATTTGTTGTAAAAAAAAGAAGACAAGATATACTAAAAAAAAACTACTACTTTATGTTAATTGGTAAACGCCGCGTATAATCTTGGTTGATTGACAGAAGAAATAAATATATACGGCAAAAATATATATTGTCGAAAATAATGCAGTAATTAGCTTGATCTGTTGATATTTTTCTTTCCAAGCATTGATTGTTTCATATTGTGCAATACATTTCACGGCAACCATATAACCTATGTTGATGGCCAAAAAATGAAATTACAGTCACCAGTGTCATAACTGTTATTGCACAGTACCCTTGAGGAATAAATAATTCGTTACTTATTGGATGGATAGCTGATATAAACCTCAATGGATATTGTCTAACAATATTCTGAAAATAGTGGAAGAAAATCGTCTGAACGGTATGTGAAAAGAGTTAAACATCAATCACCTAACATGTATGCTCACCAATATCCAATCAGATTTGTCTTGTGTAACAAATGTCTGAAACTTGCTATGCTGGAACGCAAACTTAAATAAAAGCCGAAGTAGAAAAAGTTCACCATTCAATTATTTGGTTTATTTAATAATGAAAATTTCCACACACTCAGGAGTACATTTGTTGGAACTGCTATGTACAGTCTATCTACTCAGACCTGCTTTATTTTTATGCTTTCTTACCCTTTAGAGAAGTCACTAAACCTGTCCTCTTCCATCGATATTAAAACCAATGAGCATTTTAACAGAGACAGTCGTTGTCAATAATTTGACCTTTTGAATCAATAAAAAAAACCCACTTTATATTGAATCTATGAGAGTTAATCAATAATATGTTTTATGTGGAGTGTATTGAATCATGGCGAGGCGTGGTCGAGCACAAAGTTGTCTCTGATTAAATTTGATGGATTACATTTAAAAAGCAGAATTTCGTTTCAAGACTTTGCTACAGTAATAGATGTGGCATTGGGTCCAGCTGAAAATCTTACCGATAGCAGTGAAAAACAAAGATACTTTAGTTTTTAAAAACACACAAATAACAATGCGTAAGAAAATGCTGTTTTAACATTCCACCGTTTGAGCTGAATTGTTCCAGAATGGTCAAAGTACCAAAATTCAAGACATCACTGGTAGGGCGCACGCAACAGGCTAGTAATCTTGAATGGGCCATTGTATATTTACAGGACTTCATTTTATCAATTAAACTTAGTTTTACTAGATCCAGGTACCGTCAGGTGTACTTGCACTTAGAAGTATTCCCCTGTAAGTCAAATGTTTAAGCTAGCTCATAACTCCCGAGCGCTTAAGGCGTCAAGATTTAGGGCTTTTGGTAGGGCAAACGCAGGAGCCTTTTCTTGTATGGGACATTTTGTATACGCAGGGATTTATTCTTTGAGCTAAGCTATCTGGCACCTATAATGTTTGAGCTAGCCACATTATTCTTAGATCTAGGTAAAAGTCATCGAATATATTTCACTGACGATACAGATGAACCTCAAATACCCTCGTAGGATTGGATTTTGTTTGAAAAATACTATCAAACCAGCCCTTCTCGAACGGAACAACACTCGGAACAAAATTGTTTGGACTCCTATACCATCATAGAGCGGGAGCTCAGAGGCACTGAGCACCTTGCATTGAACGTTGAACTCGTTCCAGTGAAAAACACAAAAGAGCAAATCCAACTATTCCCGCTGGCAAATCACATAGCAGTATTTTATTTCAACGGCGCTAGTTTTGGTTTAAGGTGGGGTAAGAGACCTACAATTTTTATAAAGGCAGATTTATCACCGACATTGTGTCTGTGTCGTTTAAAATTTAGGTTTACAAACAATAAAACACCAGAGTTGAAAGTAAGTTTGCAGTGAGCACATTGTTCGGTATCGCGACACGGTTGTATGTTTTCATCTGTGAACCGGCGCCTTGTGAACAAATATTAAACACAGTTTAAACCTATCCGGAGGAGACACTTCCCGTCGAGGAACCAGGAAGTGTCCTAATCTGTTATCCACTCATGCCTTACCAGAAATTAAAAACGCTTTTGTAAGACGATGAATTCCTCAATTTGATCCGAGACAACCATACCCTGCCATTATAACAGTGTAGCTTAGAACTTTTTTTATTATCAATTAATTGATTGATTAGTGCTTTACTCCACATTCAGCGATATTTCAGCTACGTTGTGACGTGAACAATTAGCATTTTTTTATATATCATAGTGGACTACCCAACTTAAACATGTAAGCTGTAAAATCATTTTTTGTATTATCATTTACTCCACCCACACAGTTCACAGGAACCCACTGATAGGCAGATACGGGTAACAATAAGTATTTACAATAATGTAAGAAAAAATAATATGCAAATAGGAAATATAATTTGAACATATTCAGCAGATAAAAAGATATGGATAAAACTACAGTTGTTCCAAAAAGCAGATCTATACAATAATATCACAGGTTATATATAGGGTCTACATATCATATTCCTAAAACTATATGAGGGCATATAACAAGTCAACAGATATACAATACATGCAAACTACTAACATTATAATATAAGAAAGAGATAAAATATATTTGGTGTCTCAGATTTCACCAGTCTGTCGAGCTCGCTTATCTGGGACCGGAAGTTGATTGGCCGAGACAAAAACCACGCTTGTAATGACTATCTATTTTTGTTGTTGTATTGTTAACCCACACAAGTGGGCTGCTGAATGAATCGCCAATATGTTACGGCTATCTGATTTAAAATTAAACATATTCATTTTGAAGGCAGTAAGAGAGAGAAAAACACATGCACAATTTTGGATAAGACACGTAACCCATACTAGCAAGCTGCACACAGCGGTAGATTTTTTAGGTGATAAACAATGTGACTTGTCAGTACCTTAGAGTTATAGTCTCGACGAAAGGGAGAATGATTTATTTCTCTATGGTTAGAGTGAGATTACATTAGACTTTATCACATTCCTATGCGTATTTCTAATCAGAATGTGTAATCAGCATGTCATTTTATTTTCAAACTGATTAGTGCTGTTGGGTCATGTTGTTTTCCTATGTGGTATCTTACATATTTTCAGATTGTTTTCTGGCTAAAGAAGTAAGTAGAGCTGCACAGTTGTTGTTAATGGACAAAGTCTTTATTTGGTAAACCTAGAAGGCGGTTTGGTAAGTAAGGGATATGGTTATATTTTTTTCTGTTTTCCTTTTTATTATAAAACCGGACTGCCTCTGATTAGAAAGAGTTTGTTGATATGCACTATTAGCAGACAACTTCCACGTGCGCATGTATCATACGTGTTTTCGCCTTTAATATGAACGAGATATAAACAAGGGCAGTTCTAATTAGGGATAGTCTACAAGTTGTCTATTTTCAGCTGACTTGTTTTGCATGTTACAAGCTTTTGGCTGACAAAGTACACAATGTGTGATACTTGATACAGGATAGAAATGAAACATAATCCCTACAATGAACGGTGGTAATTGGCGATTTTTTTACTTTGGTGTTCCTACGGAACTTGATACTGGGTTAGTCTAGACAGAAAACAAAGCTGTGTTCAAAACAGCCTCAGGAAATCTCCAGTCGATGTTTCTAAATGAAAATAATTCAGCGCTTTGTATTAAGATTTAATTGACTGTCGTAGATTGGCTGCAATCGAGAGCTATCAAACTTTGTTTGCGCAATAAACTAAAGAACAAACCCACTTGGTTTGCCTTCCTGGTAATTGTAAATGTTTATACAAAAACAATTATATATTTAAACGATGCTGGTCCAGCATAACTAGATCTCAATTTCCACTTTGTTTGTTTGATTGGGGTTTATTTCACTCATATGACGGCGTGCCAGCCCAATGGGTGAAGGAAACCAACCCCGACACCACTGACAACAAACAATGACAGGTACAACACAATCACTGGACAAAACAGGACGCCACAACAGCTTCTTGTTTCCCCTTATCTCTGAGAGCACTAGGCAACATGAAGCTCCCTCCAACCAACCGCTCATATTCAAGTCATTGCCAGTATATACAGTTTATTACACGTGTATTACCAAAATAAATTTTAATTTATCAAAATTCGACAACAAATACATTAAAGATAATCGATACTATGACAGCAATGATGTAAATAAGTGGATAGGGTATTTACGTCCGGTATGACGTGACGTCATACCGGACCTAGAATCAATTCCTCACCTGGAAAAAAGCTTGATTTCGATTGCACAGAATTCAGCTGGGGATTATGATGACAGTCGATATGATCGTCTCCACAGCTCTGCTTGGTATAGTAGCGTATTGTAACTTTGAATGCCGATTACTCCGCTTTACGTTACAGTTGAAAGCTAAAGTAAATTTTTTCTTACTCAGATGAAAAAATACTTTTACCCATATCAACTTTATCAAAAGTTGTCTATTCTTTTAACGTTTCATGTGACGTAGACTGCGCAGGAGATTTATTATGTATTCATTCCACGCAGTGTGATTCTTATAATTAAATGATGCGATTCACGGGCTTCCCATTGAATGCCTTATTTGTATATGTAAAATGCAACAACAAACTGCAACAAAAAACCAACACTTGTGTACTAGAAAGGTTATAAATAGAAAATAGTGAGACAGGGTTTTCCATGATTCATTAGGCGAGTTACGCTTTTTAAACTACATATCCTGGGGACTAGAGGGCGCTACTCTTAACAGTTTTCCTTAAAATTGCTTCAACGTCGTTGAGCTGGAGTAAATGGGGCTTTGCATACTTCCAGTTAATAGAATTCTGACCATATTTAAATTGAAAAAAGAAGGAACATCTTGAGTAGATTTAGATAGTTGAGTACCACCAAGACGCTAAGCCACGCTCTATTATGTTTTGTTTTTACCATGAAATGTTTTTCACAGTGTTTCTAGGATAATTAATGAAGTCAGATTTAGTCATGTTATTGAATATCAACACTAGTTTTAAAACCTTTTAAAATCACAACTAACCACATTTTACGTCAAGGTTTTCCTACCGTCAACTTATTGCAGTATTGGATTCTGTTGATATTTTCTTTTAACCGTTCCAAGCCCATGCGGAAAACCGGCGTGGAGATGGGTCAGGTCTAACAGCCTATAGCGGATTGCCTTTAAAATCCAACACAACAAATACATTATCTTTTTTGACGTAAGAATTACGTATTTTGGCTTTGAATTCTGCCAAGTAAAGAAGAAAAGCCTAAACTGATTGTGCGAGCAAACAGATGATAGGCTTGTGATGGCGTCGTGCGGTACGAAAACCATCTAACCGATTTGAGAAATTCCGAGATAAAATTCAGCTAAATTTCACCGATATGATTTTTAAGAAGCTTTGGCAGATGTCCACGCAGCGTTCGATACATTCTCACAAGTTGCCGTCCCCCTAATCTGCCATCGTTTAATAAAACAATTTTTGAATTTAATAACGTGACTTGAAATCTCTGCAATTTCTTTCATCTTTCAATCTTGAGTCCCAGTGCGTGGAGAGTGGCGAGCAGTCAACAGGTCACGTGGCTATAATCTAGCTCGACATGTTGACTTAGATGCCTCACAAAAATCCACAAGTTATTATGAAATCATTTATTCGCTATTTCCTGTCCTTTAAACTCTATCAGATTATTCAACAACTGGCACACTGCTAAAGTATTTATCGAAGCAAGATTATCATTACATTTTCAAATATTTAAAGAAAATCGCAAGAACATCACGTAACGTTATATGCCAGGACCAAGTTTTTGGAATTACTCAAACAAAATACGCAATTGTTCGTAATATCTAAAACAAAAAGATCTAATTTAGTGTCAATGCTAGGGGAGTGATCGACAGTATATACTTGCATTGAAGAGAATTCGGTTTGTATTCTATCTGTAGGTCTGTCTTTGGAGAGTTACATTGAGTTAATTCGGAAGAGAAATATGCAATAACACAAACATTCCAGTATATTACATATATTAAATAGAATTGTTTCTTGTCTTACCTTGGGTGAATTCGGTAGCAATAACCAAAAAATAACACAAACATTTTAGTTAATTAAATAAATTAAATCGAACTCTTACTAGTCTTAGACTGGGTTCATTCGGAAGCAATACATATATGCAATAACACAATCAAACTAGTATATTAAATAAATTAAATCGAACTGTTTCTCGTCTCACACGGGGTTAATTCGGTAGCAATAACTATACAATAACACAAACATTAGTTAAATAAATTAAATCGAATAGTTACTCGTCTTTGTGAATTAACAAATTCCATTGATGGCTCAAGGATAAAAAATATCTTGCAATTGACGTGAACAATGCAAAAGGGTAGTATACCTGTGATATAGGAAACTGGACAAAAATTGTTATTCATCTTAAAGGAGAGGAAACTAAAAGAACAAAATCAAATTCAGATTACATGGCCTATTAAGTTGTTAACAAAGCTACTTTTTATTTTTGTGTGTGATTTTTTGCTTTCCACCGACCTCCATTAAAATGTAGATACTAAGTAAAATGTATGGTGGAATTGTTATGCCATATTGGGTTAAGTACTGTCACTGAACATCATAGAAGTAAATATATATCAAAATGTCGTGTGAGTTGTATGTAACTTTATCCCATATAAATACTATTTCTAATTTGCCAGGATTGAATTTGGAGTCACTGTTGTTTTCTGCAAGACATAACTGAATAAAATATGGCATAAAAAGATTACATACATTTTACTTACAGTATCTCAGTTTAAGTGTCATTCAGTGGTAAAGCAAGAACCACACAAAAACTTAATAGGAGTTTTGTCAACAACTTGATATGGCCTTTAATTTGAATACAACTTCATTTTTTTGTTATCTTCCTCTTTAACATTTGACACGAATTTATTAACTGAATTGGCCTACGTCTTTAATCTTGAAAAACATTCTAGGAACCATATTTCTTACTTTGAGTACATCACCCTCAGCCAAACCCTTAATCAGACAAGACAACCACTTCTAGTAAGTTTACTATACGACTGATCTCTGAATTACAGTAGAATAATTAGTCAAGTACGAATTTCCAGGCAGTTTAATTCATTTATGCACAGATATTGACATTTCGGCAAATTAGATAAATAATTAAGCGAAAGATTTGCCACCAAAAAATTCAACAAAATACAAAATAAAATCTAAACCGTTAATCATAATGTTAACGTCTGAGCGGCATTTAGAAGCTGATAGATGAATTAACAAGTCATTTCTTATGGATATCAGAAACCAGAAGGCGATATACATAAGAAATTACTTGCGTTAACTCATAATGGTCTTTAAATAACGTATCAGAGTTTTTGTCTTTTCAATTTTTCAAGCCGATACAATCATTCTTAACAACGTGCTGTTAAAAGGTGATATTTGAGCAGTTAAATTCCTAACAGATTTTGAAGGCAACGGCGAATCGGTTTAGTTCGATAAAGCAAAGTTTGAGATTCTTCGACTATGAATTAGGTCGGAGTTCCGATTTTTATTTTAATCCGTTAGGCGCCTAGAAAGGGTGGTAAAATATTGAAAAAATATCCTATTAAATTCCGGAAATGACAATTGACAAGAAAATATAAGGACAGACGGCTAGATCATAAAAATAACTCGAATAGAAAAATTTGCAAATTTGATTCCGATAGGTTTACGAAAACACCGCGCGGGACGAAATTTCGTTTTGTATATATGAGGAAACAATATTGATGCTTAAAATCTTCTCCATTATCCAAACACAGAGATGATCTCTCTTCCACGAGTAACTAAAACTAAAACAAAAACCAATGTTTAACTTTAAGAGAATCTTAAGCCGCGTTAAAATAATATTCCGTGTATTGTTTAACTGCGAGTTTATCACGATGCCCAAGGCTATACAGAATGTAATATTTCCATACACTGGGACTTATGAAACACTTTAAAACATTAAAAATTTAGAGACAGCGAAAAAATCTGTGTTTATTTTGATGAGCCGACGTTTACCACAAGATTAAAACTGTGAACATTTTACCCGAAGCCAGAACATGTGAAAAGGTCTCATTTTGAAAAAAAATTATGCAAATAATTTATGTTTTAAAATTACGGGTGTAAGAATGTCGCCAAACCCGCAATTCCTTCCGTTTACAGAAGGGCAGATTTTAAGGCTTTTATAAATATAAAAGTAAGCGGTGAAAAATATAGAAATACAATTGTACGATTTGGCGTAAATAATAATTTGAAACGAAACAAACCGAAGCGTCACGAGAGCCAAACTACTGGTGATGGCCATTTTCGGAATGACACAAACATTATTCCCAAGGTTTTATATGCACGCGTAATATGAATATGAACAGTTGCCGTTAGTTTTCTACGATGGTCAAAGCGCCAAGGAAGTCGTTTTCCGAGTCAAGCGGCTTAGCCACATCAACTAAGAATTGTCAGTTGTATGTTATGTGCCTAAAATCGTTCTCCTTGAGAGTTTAACGAGAGATGTTTTATTTACTAGAATATTTCTATCCATGTAATATAAGGAGATATCGATATTTCAACAGCAGCTGACATCAATGTACTTTGACGATGTTTAGGTGATGACAACCACTTTATTCAAACGACAAGCTGTCCGCTAATCCACTGCGCATCTTCGACGGATCGGGTACAACAAAACATTACCACTGACTCGCTAAGTCCTAAGCCGGACATGTGGTCAAACGTTAGGCCTCATACCCTCATCACATTGTAACACATTATCGCTAAACATCAACAGAAAATGGCGAGAGAAAACTCCATCCAAAATATTGACATAAACGACAAAGCCTTTCTCAAAAGAGGCAAGGTTTGACGCCATGTTGGCTAAGATTTTTTCCATAAATGGAAACTACAAAGGAAGTCTCAAGAACTTTTTTTAATCATTTAGCACAGAAGAACTTACAATTGAAAAATTTGATGGTTAAATAAAATAAATTTCTAATACTAGAGTTTAAACAGAAAATGTTTCTAAATTGTTAAAACGGACGTTTTCGAATCTGTAAACATTTTCAAAAACAGAATCCCTAATGGTTCTTCTCAGTTTTTCATAACACATTGATGCATGCACGAATATTCTCAATTATATTGAGTACGGAATGTTTTTTTCTAATAAAAATCTCCAAAACGTTTATTTCGAACTCATTTTAGGTACCTAAACTCCGAATGTTTAATTCGAACCAATTTTGGACACGTTATCTCTGAAACATTTAATTCGAATTTGTACACGAAATGTCTGAAACGTTTATTTCGAACCATTTTTGTACATGAAATCTCTGAAACGTTTATTTCGAAACCATTTTGGACACGAAATCTCTGAAATGTTTATTCCGAACCGATTCGGTACACGAAATGTTTGAAACACTTATTTCGAACCAATTTTGTACAAGAATTCTCTGAAATGTATATTTCGAAACCATTTTGGACATGAAATCTCTGAAACTTGTATTTCGAACCCATTTTTGGTACCTGATATCTGAAATTGTTTCGGTAAAGTTTGGGAATAATGTGAAGAGTCGTATTCTACCACAATCTACTTCTCTGGCTTACTTGTTGGTTTTAACATATATAACATAATAGGACTAACCGGCGGTTGGTATGAGCCTATGTTGCCCTGGTGCTCTCAGAGCTAAGGGGAAACACAAAACCGATCGGTTTGTGGCGTCTAGCACTGGCAATTTGCACACTTTGTTGTAGTGCACCATGCATTATGTCCATTGCTTGTTGTCATTAATGTTGAGGCTGGTTTCCTTCACCCATTGGGCTGACACGCCTTCATATGAGTGAAATACCCTTGAGTACAGCCTGAAACTACAATCAAACAATCAAACAAACATAATAGGACTATGTTATATGACAAGTTATGTTTATTGGGCAATCGATGTTTCGATCAGTAGAACAACTGAATTGCATTCAATTGATTGTGCTATAGACCACGGTGTTAGAAACTGTAGACCTATACCAAAACATCGCTACCATGTTTACCCAAACTTCTAAATGCAGCTTAAATATGCTATTAACATTATTAACAACAACACTCTGTTAACATATATAAATACGAAAGGAAAGTTAAGATATAACGGCAAATTTTATTTAGAGAAACAGTTGTAAAATTGAGCTTTACTTTTCAATTGTTTTTGTGATACGCAAAATTTAATATTGAATTGACGTCCGGTGCACAGGACGATATGATCTACGTTGGCAAGGAGACGCGGGTTTTATTTTTTTGTCACCAGTCTTTGCATGGAGCTGTACGTTACATCAGGAAACAAATATTAATATAGGCCTATAGCCCACCACGGCTATTCTTTGATTTTGGTTATTTATTTAAAGTAAAACTTCTTATTTGACACTTTAAAGTTTTTGATTAGTGAAAAGAAAATTTAAAATTTCAGAGCAGTTTTTTAAAATATATTTTCAGTTACAGTAAAACTGAAACTTGAATTGGCGTCCGGTATACACGGATCCCCTACGCCACGAATGTTTTTATAGGTGTGTGACGCCATACACATTGCCTTCCATGGTTCGGTGGCAGTTCAGCTATATAGGATTGAGTAGCTTTATTCAACGCGAAGGGAGGTACGCCGATTCCCGGGTAAGGAGCTTCGGTGTTTCTCCATAAAAACATCAATGATTAGCGGTTGTTTTAGAGCTTTCTGTTCCTTGATCCGTGCTTCGATAATCTCTCGTATAAAAAGGCCGCTATAAACCCTAAGTAGGCTAATGAATTGACATAGGCTGGAAGGAATGCTATCATGGGCGGGTAATCGAGATTTTCATCCTGTCTTCGCGTGCGAGTTGACCTCCGTCGGTTTTCTCTACCTGAGTGTTAAGTCCTTTAGAAGTCTAAAAATTTGTTAACACGGCTTAGCACCTTGTTCTCGCGGAGGACTTGTTTTTGGTGTGTTTTACCGCAACGTTCTAAGTCTCCCATGTGAATTAAAGACGTGTGCGGAGCGATTAACGAGTAAATTGAATTATCGAATTTTCCTTTCTTGGGCCAGACGAAACTCGAGGTAAATAAGACAAAATCCTGCGAATTAGTCCTTCAAAAATCCTCAGTAAACTCTAGATGTTAGCTCTTCCTCCCAGAGTAAAAACATTGTCGTTTGTCGGGCGAGTCAGAAATTGGCCGCTTTTGGCTTATGTCCGACAACTGGCTGTATGACAAAGTTAGGCTTACCCCTCTGTTTTTTTTGTTCAGGTGACACACGGTTAAGGCTTCGTCTCCTTAGAGTAGGTAATCGGCGTGTTTGATAAAAGGTGACTCTAATTATTGAAACCCACAGTCGAGCGTGGCCCGCGTTAACACGGCTCTGCCCACCCAGTCACACAGTCGGCCCGGGGGATTACCGTCATCGATTCTCCCGGGCCCAACTGGTTCGAAAGGCTATCCGAGCAAACCGACTCAGCGACCAGACAAACATGGGAAGATGGGTAGAGAAAACAAGAGACAGACAGACAATACCCACGTCCGGTGAGATACCGTTTAAAATGTTACTCATGACAACATCAACCCCTCTCATTGCTATCTAACCTTTCCCGATATTTTACAGAAGGGCCCGTCCTTGGCCGAGTACACGCGCATGTAATTCTTGGGTTTCGTTAGCACTTTAGCTATTTAACAAAACAAGTGAGTTTAATAATCTATTGCACTTGTAGCAGATAACGGCGAAGCGATTATATGCTCAGATATTGTCACGTCGGAACGTCCCTCGGTTGAATCCGGCTTCTTCAGTCTTCGTAAACTATACGTTGGAGGTTTATCGTCGCAATAATACTATCGAGAAACGCGTAATGTTCATCGCCAGATATTTTTACCAAAGTACTTCGCGTATTTATAATTAAAAAAAAAATTAGCAATCCAACGGACGTTGAAGCTTAAATCTCATTTGCCTTTTATTCGCCTACAACTTGTTGCAAATAAAATTAAGTGGTCTGTGTGTGTAATTTAAGTTTAACGTGGATCCGATGATGTCATCTACTTACACACAAAAACAACAACAAATATCGAAGTAGATCTATAAGAGTTATATCCCATGTCCAAAATGACCTGCGTTACGGCCGAGATTAGCTTCACGAAGGGAAACGGTTCAGATAGGCCGACTTGGGGTAGTTTGTAATATGATACAACCCGAATCTGTACTAATGTGAACAGGCCACCCATTGCACCAAGCTCTACCATCGGCTCACATGACATTCACCTCTGTGGTGGGCTCAGCACTTCTTTTATTTCACGTGACATTTTGGTCACATGATATAAATTTGAAA
>JAUELC010111932.1:0-11670 GCA_031471745.1 Cryptochiton stelleri
CCCCCCACGGGGTGGGCTGTATTGGCCGATTCACGTGACTTTCGTCATGACTAGAGAGGTCCGCCCCTCCGAAGACGAGTATGTTATAGAAAGAAACACTACAATTTTTGTAAGTCAATAAGTAAACCAAAATCACTCAAATGTACCTTCCGTCGTTTCGCAAACTGATAATTAACCAGCCCCGTTCCTCAAAAGATTCTAACGAATATGCCTGGTTCCATTACGTAAGAAATAACAATAAAATATTTTGACATTTTGGGTTGTTCGAGAATTTGTTACAAGATTTATCATGTAAATCACTCATTTAATCGCCGTTTGTTGTTTTGGGGTTTTTTTTCCCTAATTTTTTAATGATATATGTACATTTTTATCCTGTTTATAACATTGTGAGGAGTGGAAATACGCACGAAAAAATTGAATATTTTTCATGCTGCACAATGGCTTAATAAAAATGAACTTTGAAGAAACATTGACTAAAAAAGACGTGTTTTCGTTGTTTGAAGTTACAGTAATGTTATACACTATATTACTGTATCGTATTGCTAAAACTATATATATAGAGATACTGGAGTCTTTTTCGAAAACATATCGCCAAACAATTTATTGGTGTTGAGTGACATTGACAAAGTAGAGGGACTAAACAGCGCAAAATATTCCCTGGCACCGCTGACATATTATTTTCGCGGCCAGAAAATACAAGTTATAACATATTCCGAACTTTATCAAAACTCCTGCCGCGTTGAACTAATTCCTGTGACAAAATTTCCGCGACCTATCTTTGGGTTACGCGATAAGCGGGATCGCGATACACAATGAAACTGTTACCGCGATACCATCGTGTAGGGCGATACGATAAGCAAGTCTGACATCTATCCCACAGGAATTCCAAGCAGAATTGACATGTACCTCAGTACCTTATTGTTGGGTATATAATAAAATGTACGTTTTATGGTTTTTTCATGGGCATAGAGGACAGCTTCTTTCGAATTTATACGATGTGTTTATTATTTGAAACTATTTAAAGAACTAAATGTTTTAGGTGCAGTTTCTTGAAAAACATAAACGGCTTTGCTTGTCGTATCACGCTTTTCGAACTTTCCTTGTTTTCAATATTTTTATTTTGGTATATTTCGGTTGAATTCGCGTTTGGCAACTTGTCATAAACGTTCTATAAATATGAACTATGTTCATCTTGAAGTTAATGTTAAGCTATAAAGTCTAATCCTGCAAAAAAGCTATTGACTATGAATGGCTGACGACGCGATCTCGTTCGTTGGGTGGTGCTTGTCCGTATGTGTTTTATCCTTCGGGGTTTAATGAACCCCTCAAGTTTTTTCCCGGATCCAAACTCAAAACTCCTGAATTCATTGCCTCATCCACCGAGACTGGGATTTACTGTGTTGAACTAAACCGACGGGTTGTGCCGGGGTCCCGAGTTCAAACCCAGCGCATGCGGTCTCGTGTTTGCTCATCTCAATAGGTACATAATTTACCAATATTAATTAAAACGGCTCAGGTTTTTTTCTTTCTTTTACTCGAAACATCTTAACATAGGACCCCTTCACACCACGAGAGCTACAAACTGCCCGTGTGGCCGCTATATGGCTTAATTACGCCGTTGTCAGCCAGTTAAACTTGAGTAGTTGTGACAGAGATGAGTCGATGGAATTCCTAACCAAATGAAATGCTACCCACATGCAAGAAAATGATGGTAGAAAAAAATTCTCAGTAATTTCTCTAGCCTCATTGTCGTGTTAAAAGTGATGTTACCCAGCGATACCAATGTCAGCCTCCCAGGGCATCATTTGTCCAGTAACGGCCTCGAACAAGAACAACAGAGATATGCTTACTAGGATGGGTTACATCATATGACAGAAAAACTCATGCGGGATGGCAGCGCTTAATCATCTCCCCTTATAACGACCTATTCAGTCAGTGAAAACATATACGGTCATCTCAGGATTTGTAGCGCAAAAGCAATATTTGGTGTATTTTTCCATCGGGTCAGAAATAAGCTAGAGTGTTCCTACTGCTCCTAAGATTTGCTTCACATCTGATCAGCTCGAAAATTAATAATAATTCAGTAAGAAAAAATATCTGATCTAACAGAAAAAACCCAAACGATTAGCAAAATGAAAGTTCTAGTAGGCCTAGTCTACAACAACTTACAAGAAAAAAGTTTGCAAAACTTTTTAACAGTTCAAAGAAAATCCACAATACAAAGAAGCTCTTACTTGCGAACCATTTTGGACTTGTAATTAGGTGGTTCTGTTATTTCCATAAAATATGGGTGAAAGGGTTTTAGTCAAAGTTTAATTTTTTAGCAGGACTTCTTCGATCAGTACCAGATAAGGACATTTCGTATTACCATTAAAAATACTAGAAAAGAATACTTGATTAGGAATAACTAATTATAATTCTATAATTTCTTAGGGATATCAACACCCAGGTTTATTGGGTGTTTCCCTTCGTTTCCGAAAGTTGTGTAGTTGTTGATGTCGATGATTGCAACATTGTTCAATCCCGGTGCTGATGACGAATGATATAGTGAAAACGATATTGAAACGATTTTTGTTTTGCTCGAAACATAAACGGCCGTTGTAAAGACCTATATACGAGAATTTAATAACTGTATGTTTGTTTACATGGGTAATTGCCTGATCATCAGCCCTGAATTCATTTGCGTTGAAAAGATCAAGAGTTGCCATCCCTAAATAAGGCTGCTTGGCTAACATGCACTCCACAAATCCAAGACATTCTCCCCACTGCGCAACTATAAACACTGGTTTTACATTGTTCAAAATGTCCGGTGGGGGAAATGTTCATACTTCACTATCCTGTACAGGCATGCATTCCTTATTCTATATTATAGCCTATAAATAATCATACAGAGAACAATGGAAAACCAGAAACAAAACAAAAAAAACAACAGCTCTTGAGCATTCTATACCCCTGAGATAACAAAAAAAAGTTCAAACATAATAGTATTGTCAATAAAGATTTTTGGCAGAAAAACTTGTTTCTGGGTAGAAACTTTATTTAAGACATAACCTTTACAAGTATCAGAAAAAAAGAGATACAAAAACAAACAATAGCAACTTTGCATAGCTCTGTGAGACAAAAAAAATACAGCAGAAGAAAAACAAGGGAAAGAAAAATAATCCTTGGCTGACACCAAACAAACCTGAAAATAAGAGATGAAAGAAAGTCGGTAAAGTGTGTGTCGTAACTACTTAGAGGTGTGAAAACAAAAGAAGTGTGTAACTTGTTGTTAGCTGACCTTACGTCGAATGAGAAGTGGATAATGATCTACACAAGGATTTCATCAAGGGTTTCTTTTTATTTTACGAAACATCTGTTTAAATAACAAATTGTGTATGCTATTGCTCTATAACGATGGTTACTATAGTCCATATAGATTATAAATGTTCATTAGGGGTGTGTTTTGTATGATTGATGTTTAACGTCGTACTGAAATGATTTTCACTTATATGACGATTTTGCATTGCAGGTGTTCGGTGAAAACCTGGGAGGACACCTATAGTTTAACTTCAACAGACACCGGTATACCGGGTTTTTACAAGGTTATATAGGTTCTGGTCGTGTTCGTTTGAAGGACAGTTACAAAAAATCAGATGGGCTAAAATTGACAAATTTCAAACAAATTTAAAGAAAAAATTAATATAAACGGGATTTTGGAAAGATAGTTGTCTTTGTTTTAGCCAATTACATGGAAATATACTAATGAATTCGTGAGAAGTAGCTCATTACTATGGTTTTTTAAGCACTTTTCATAATTTCATCAATATACTTTTCTAAAAAAATCAAATGAAATTGTTTGTTAAAAATCAGATAACATTCTGGATAGAATACTGCATGCGGTATATGTATTAACGGTCTGTAAATTTCAATTTTGTTTTAATTGTATTGTCAAACATTCGTTAAGCGTTTATATATGATTTAAGTTAAAGTAAAGGGTATGATATTGTGATTGTTGTTTGGGGGGGGGGGGGGGGGGTATTTGTTTCTTGTATGAGGGTTTGTCTTTTTGACAATTTTGTCTGCATTCCACCAAGTACATTTGTTTGGGACTGTTTCTCTGTCACACTCATCTCCTCCTTAAACATTGTCAAGTACAATTTCTGCCTTTCGTCTCTTGTGTGATCCGAATCAATCAAGACAAATAGAAAGCAGGTCTCAGTTTATGTCATAATTAAGTTAATAAACTTAATAGTCAGAAATAATTCAGTGCCCAGCCATCAATTTCTATTTACAAAATACTCAGTTGATTAGTACGTAGGCCTATTTGAAAGTTTGTTCACATGACCATCAACGATATTACATTTGACAAGAATTTCTGTCTGCATTTTGATTTACTTCGTTTTGTCGAGATGAAATTACTGAGCACTCTTTTCAAACGAGTTCTCCGACATGTGGTTTTACTTTACTCTCCAGTACTGGGGAGATTTCATTAATCTTCCCAGTCAATTAAATAGCGTTAAATGAGAGAATATGGCTGATATGAAAGCCATTCAGACATCAATGTAAAGACAGTCGTTTTATTTCCCCTTGTATCTTCATGTCGCGACTAAATTCCTGCAATTAACGGTGATGTTAAAATTCACAGGAGTTCACTTAAGCAACCGCCATCTCGCCGTGGGAAACCAGACGTAGTCGTACTAGACAGTCGGTCAGTTATGGATAAGAACTGATTGTATGGCGCTATCAGCGATACAAGCTCACCTCAATGCTTACTTATTTTCACCAACTTGTCACAATGGTGTACGATAGATTAAATCGTTTACGAAAGCACTTTGGAATCTTTATAAGGAATCTGAGTAAATATTTGATTGAAAAGTCGTCCAAGATGAGATACGATTCGACGAAATAAAACATTTATTGGACTTCGGTTAAGTTATTATACCTGGGCTATAGTGTACTGTATCCCAGGTTATACGAAATATCAACGATGGCCAATATTACATGAGTTAAGATTTGGTCAAGAAAATAAGGTCTACCAACAATACGAATTGTTATTACCTTCTCTCGAGATGTATAGGGGTTACTCATAACAACTCGAGATTAAGATCCATTGAAAAAACTCGTGTCTGAGAGTTTATCTATAGAATATGAGATGATTTCTCGATTTTTATTAATCGTCATCCCTGTGTCAGTATGATTATCTTTAGAAATATATTATTTGTCACACGGTGAAAATAATTTTGATTCTTCATCTTTAATAAGTGTACAACTCATTACCCACTTCATAAGGCGCATGTTTGGTCACCCATGCACTCAGACGGTAAAGAATCCGTAACTTCAAGTTTGCACAAGGTATCAGTTGACTACGTCATATAGCTCCAGAATAACGACATGTTTATTTAATACCTTATCTTACCTATCGAACTGATCCGGCTTTACTTTGTTTACACATTGACTTCGCCAAAGTAAGTCAAAGGGAATCTGGATGTTGACCCAGAAAACGGGTATGCCACATTTGGTGACTTATCCGCGCAAATATGACAAGCGGAGCCGATAAGTTTGTGCCATTAGCAACTAGAGATAAGTAAAGATAAGTAAATAATTGTTGTGGATCTAAATTAAGTAGGGATTCGTGTAAGTCTGTCTTCGCGCGCTGATTAGATTTTACAAGCCGAGCAAATCCAAGAGATACGTTCTTAAATTGTCGCCACGCGAAGACGCATGTCGCGCCAAAGTCCGTTCGCGGGCGCCGAGTGTGACCGCGGGCTAGTATCTCACGCCGTGATGATTAAGTTCTCTTATCGCCCGCTGATGTATCTTTAACAGCTCCGATTGGCTGACGATAGCTGGTCCACTAAGTCACGAGGCAATACAGCACTGGAACAAGCGATGACAGAAACATATAGACCTGACTGGGTTTTTTTTTTTGTTTTTTGCGGTATACTTTAACAAATACACGTGGCCACAGTGAGTCCAGGTCGACATAGACAGATTGGCGACGGTCTAATTGTCAGCACTGATGACAGATTACAACAGATGATTTCTTGAAAAGAGAATAAATAATATGAAATCTATTCCTATGACTGGCGACAAATGGTTCATGTTCAAAATACTAACTGTAAGTCAATTCAGATTTAAATTATCTGTTTTTGGTCAAGAAATGTGCTTTGTTTCGTCTTGAAATAGGCCTTGAAATTGCAATTGAAAGCGTGTTTTTTTGCCTTATTCTTATACAATTCATAAACCTGGAATAAAAGATCAATCATGAACAGTGGTCATACCGTAAATTGATAGATTGATTGGAGTTTAACGTCGTACTCAAGGGTATTTCACTTGTATGACGGCGGTGTACTCCAACATGCAGTAAATAGCCACACTATAACACAAACAATAAAATGTGAAGTGTTTTGCTCTGTTGTAAAATTAATGTTTCTCCAGTGCTAAGTAAAGACGGCATGATTAATTGATTATGCTCGGAACATGCTGCCCTTAGCCAGACGGCTCATACCTTAAATAAAACTATTTCAGTCCTATATGACTGGCGACAAATCGCTCTGGCTCAAAACTCAATATTTTAGTTTTAGTTTATTCCGAAATGGGCGCTGTATACCTTCTCCTATACACACAGACATAATACATCATATCACAAAGATCAAGGTGGTGATTATGCCAACAGGAATTTTGCTCATTTAAGATCTGTGTTTCTTAATTCTCTTGGATAAAATTGCCAACATAAACCCATAATTATAAAAAACGTCCCAAGAAACCAACGTTTACGATTCATTGTGTAGACTGGATATACGGTCGAAGACGAATACAACTTTTTGTTATGCTGTATTTTATATTCAGATATAAGAAGGAAATATCTATGGAACAGATTTTATTTATTTAAACCGCAACCACACAGGCCCAAATGGACTCACTGATTGGTAAAATATAAGATATATTATTTTGATACAACTCATGGATCTCTGTTGATATGCCGAGTTGACGGGGGTGGGGGGGCTTTGGCTAGAAGGGCAGCATGTCCCAAGCATAACCATGCTGTCTTTCCCTAGCACTTGGGAACATTAATTTTCCAACAGAACAAAACACTTCACATTTTATGGTTTGTGTTAGTGTGGCTATTGACTGTTGAAGTACACCGCTGTCATTATAAGTGAAATACCCGTGAGTACGGCGTTAAACACCAACCAAACAATCACATTGACATGGCTGAAGTTTTCTGAAAGCGAACAGCCCGTCAAGCACATTCCACATAAACAGTCTAAAAACTCCTTGCAGAGCGAAGCAACATTAGTTCTTTAGCGACTTATTAGTCTGATCTGACTGCAGATAAAAACTTTCGATTAATCGCTGCATGGGTCCTCCTGTCGCTGGTAAACACATCATAAAGCGGTCCGCGCAGTAAAATCCGACACGCCCAACCCGCAAGTCAACGAACTTTATAATCATTAACAAATGATGACCCAAAGTTATAAACGCAAAATTTGGAAAACGTATAGCGTATGCCAAATACAATAGCATTTGATTTGTTTGTTTGTTTGGTTAGTTGGTTTGACGTCGTTACCAAGGGTATTTCACTCATATGATGACGGATTATTCACTTCTTACTTAATACGGTGGAAAACCAGGAGGAAACCTCGTAAAAAACACCCCCGCCTTAGCCACCTCGCGTGACTCCCTCATATACCTGTGGTCGACTGGGAGACTCGAAACATTGCGGTACATCGCAGGGGGACCAGCAGTCCAACGCGCTAACAACTGAGCCACAGCTCGGGCCCCAATGATATTTGAAACATAAAAGTTAAAACCGGCAGGTTACACCAGTACCCGTATTAAACTAGCTATAGTTAATGTTCTTATTTCGGCTATGTTGATTTAACAAAGGAGTCCTGTCGTGGTTGTAGCCATTCTAACGTTATTCGGGAATCTTTTGCGAGACTTCACCTCAGAGGTATGTACGCGCCATGCTCTTTCTCCCAAGCTGGCTGTACAGGTTCGAATCCCCCGAAAACAACATGGGGAAATCCGGGAGAAATGGTGCGTAGATACACACGAGCTTTTATTCGGACACGTCCGCGATAAAACCGAAGCTACACTGTAAGAAATAACCGTAGACTTTACGGCAAATCAACTTAAAAACCAGGGTAAAATTGAATCCTGTGGTTTCGGCTCTATTTCTATAAACAGAGTCGTCTTTCCTTGGTTGTGACTGCCTTCAATTATCTTCGCCTGTTTCCGTATTCGTCGCGTGCGTCATCGGTTGTTTTCGCGCAAAACCAAGCCCCGTCTGCTGCGTCTGCTGTGTGTGTGATGTGATTTCAAGTGCATGATGGCATCCTTCGACATGTTAGTTTGTGTCAAAGATAATTATTCATTAGACATTTATTAAGTGTACTCCGTTTAGTGTACCGGTTATTAGTTTACCGGAGTTCTAAATTACTTTACAGCTATTAGACTTTGGTGTTAACGTATATGTTGTTGTTGTTGTTTTTATTAATTTACACCCACACGTACTGATGACATGCAGCCAGAATAATTGAAATTGTTATAGCCTGGTGACATGGCCGTAATATATATTTTTTATTCTACAAAAAATACATCTGCCGTTTGGCCTAGGCCGTTTAGGCTGAATTGATCATAAAATAACTGGATAACAGGTAGCACAATGTATAGGCCTAATTCCGTCGTCTTAGCCCTATACATTGTATATATATGTCTTTGATTTGTTTTGGATATACCAGATATAATAACTAGTCTTTTAACTACCCCCAATCTTTATTTTCTGGCGGTTTTTGATATTTTTATTGCAAAGGGAGATAACTTTAACATGGCCGTTTGCTTGATAATTTCGAATAAAAACTGATTTAAACCTTAGCAAATAAAGTAGGAGGCATGTTTTTGTGTCTTGTGTATCCCCCCAAAAAATCAACGAAAAATAAGACATATATATTGATAGGTCGGCATCAGCTGCATATCGATTTCCAAGCTCTGACACAGATTGAGATAGGCGGGATGTAGGACTAAGACGATGGAATTAGCCCTATACATTGTGCTCACGATAGACCTGTTATTTCTAGTTTCTTGAAGTAGCGTATAATCTGATAATTCTATAAGCAGTGCAAACACGATGCTATATTGTCCGATATTTGCTACTATATAAGGCTGGTCTTGACACTGAAACTTTTTTGTTTCTCGGAGTAGTATAAATGTAGTCCTCAATTAATCCCTCCGGCGTTAGCACAATGTATATTTGCCTAATAGGGTAGTCCAAGGATCTTAGTCAATCATTTTTGCGTTATTTTCTGGCAAAAACTATAGGGTCTGATACATGTATGCCTCAATGTGATTTTTTGTGGAGGACCATTTATACATCCCTCTGGCTAAGGGCAGCATGTGCTTAACATAATTATACTGTCTTTACTTAGCACTGGAGGAATAATAATTTTTCAACAGAGTAAAACGCTTCACATTTTATGGTTTGTTTCAGTGTGGCTATTTTGCTATTGGAGTACACCGCCGTCATATAAGTGAAATACCATTGAGTATGGCATTAAACAGTAATCCATTAATCAATCAATCATTCAGTCATTTAAACATTTCTGAAACACCCAAATAAAATGTCCCAGAAAACAAAATTGCTTCATTACTGTTTTGCATCTGATAAAAACATATTCCAAACCCATTTTCCATACGTTTTCTTAAATTTGCTCCAGAGAAAGAACACACTGTCTTTTACATTGTAAAAATACAGTCCTATATGGCTTCACCTCCAACAAGAGATATGACATTTGGCCAGTTGTAAAGATAAAAAACTAAACCAAAGAGTCCTGCTGGCATATCACGCGACAAGTTTTGACAGACTCCCCCCACATGTATGTCCCGCCAAATCTTGCAGTAAAACAGTAAGACCGTTTGAATGGCTAAATTTCGTAAGGTATCACTGTTGATTAATATTTCAATTTAACACGAATATGCATGGTTAGTGTCCGTTTAATGGACAGGGCACATTGTTTGGAGAAGTGCTAGAGTTGGTTTAAATTGAGGTAAGTTACCTACAATTTATATAGATGATATACATGTAAGAACATACATCAATTAAGGGTCTGTGTTGCCTATTTTTTAGGTTTACGAAGACTTAAAAAGCAAAGCTAAATATAGTCTGAGGGGCTCAGACCATAGTTTTTTGTGTTCACTTATTTTCTGGCTATCAAAAACCTAGGTCTTAGATGAGATCTGTCCATATGTTTTTTGTAGAGGACCATAAACACTGCTGAAACACCCAAATAAAGTGTCCCAGCAAACAAAATTGACACTGAGAATGATTCCTGACCTTTTTACGTTTGATAACCACACATTCCACACCTGTTTTCCATACATTTTCGTTAATTTCCACCAGAAAAAAAAAACAGACACACTCTCTTTCACATTTTCAAATGCAGCTCGATATTAACCAACACGGTAATCAAACTTAAAACGGTAAGAAATCTTTTTCAAGATTTTTTGGATGGGACTCTTCAATTTGTGTTTCAGAGCTGTTTATGTGGAGCGCATACAGAACTGTATACGGAGGCCTCGACATAAATCCCAATGGAGGCTGCCTGTCAGACCTTGTTTTTTCACCCTCAGGCATTATCAAAAACCAAAGGTCTGAGCAACTTGGACTATATATAGGGCTAATTGCCTATATATTCCCTACACCCTTCCTATTTCAACCTGTGTCAGAGGGTTGAAAACAAATATGCCACAACTCCGGCTTCTAAATATATATATATATCTGATTTTATTTTTGATACACTACTGACTAGACACAATGACTTGTCTTTCACCTACCTCCTTCTTTCATACTAGACATTTAAATTCAAGTTTTATTTGATTTTCTGAGTCATGCAACCATGTTTAAGTTATCTCCCTTTACAGAAAATTCAAAAACTAAATTTAAATGCAGAATAGATATATATTGAAGCTATTTGAAGGTAGGTGTAGGACAAGTTGTTGTGTCCAGTGTATCCAAAAACAATCAAACAAAAATTTAAAATATATATTTAGAGTCCAGCATTAGCGGTATATCAATTTGCAATCCTCTGATACAGGTTGACATGACATAGGAAATTGCCCTATACATTCTGATTGTGCATTCCTCATTTGAAGATTGACCGAACATCAATGTCCGAATGATGAATTTCAAACATCGGAGGCCTTTATGAAGAACTACTATCTAGAGTTTCCGGGTGCATTTCATTTCAATCTTTATTTAAAGTCGGAAATATATACAAAGATAAACATTAACTACAAAGCTAATGACCTGCTGCAGTCCATCACAGTCTGAGTGACGTACATACCATATTTTTAAAAGGGTTAGGTTCAGGTTTAAGTTCAAAACCTTAGAACTAAGAATTGAGGACACCATGTGTTACATATCAGACTGACCAGTTGCTGGGTTGCATAGCCAGTATTTGTACCGGTATCAGATGCAAATTGACTTAATAGAATCCTCTCAGCGTCTCAAAAACTGTTAGAGATGAACAGTCCATAATGATTCTCATACAATGGAATCAATAAGTTTCTTTTACATGATTGAAATCAGTTTTGCTCAATTTTGTCATTTAAATTTCCCCTGGTATTCCCCATCTTCTTAAAACAAGGTGAGTCCCGACGTGAAACTCCATTCCTCTTTTTGTCACG
>JAUELC010112043.1:0-11669 GCA_031471745.1 Cryptochiton stelleri
AATTCTTCAGATACGATCTAGCGTTCATAATCACTCAAAAGTTGGTTGTGAATAACATAGGGCCTAACGACTAAACAAGGAGCGCAGCACTTCAATAAGCTTGTGGTTATTGAAAACATTTTGTTTTCAAATTAAACAGCAAGGTATTTTTTTAATACGTTCATGGGGTGAAGGGGAGTAGGGGCTGGATTATTTTGAACTTTTTGACAACCAGCACATGCTTAGGAGTTTGTTCTATTTGCTAATACATATTAGGCCACCTGCAAATAACAACAGCCTTCATTTTAACAACTCCTGTGTGACCTTTGTGTAATTCTTCTAACACACGCGTCCTCAATTTTCGAGGAACGATAACACGGATGCTCCACATAAGGCTCCCATGTTGAACTGTCAATCCAGCCCTTTTGGGAAAATATTTTTAAATCTGCATCATTTGTATCAGTCCAACCAGTTATAGTGAGCTATAACACCTTTGACAAAATAGGGTCACGGTGAGTTTCGTTTCTCAAGTTCGCACATTTTACTTGTAGTTGATAATATGACTACACATTGCCTGTGTTGAAAACCAAGAACAAAATCTTGTAAAAGCCCGCCCACGAAGTCCACAATTATCGATGGACTGCCGTCACATACATCGATCCTGAGCGGTACCCGGTACAATACATAGGGATCATCAAGCCAATGCACTAAAGACCTACCCAGTGTACCAGAGTGAGTGAAAATATCAAAACCACAAAACAACGAGAGTGCAACATCGTCATATAGTGAAATATCCTAGAGTACTACGTTGAACGCAAATACAAACAAAGCGCACATAAACATGAAAAACCTACCTATAACATGGTGTGTGAGGATACTTTGTGGAATGAGACCATACCCATCACTGCTTTTCACTAAATACGTTGTTATCAAGAGCTTGTATGTTTACTGGCGTCTACTGGTTCGAGTTACCAGACAACCGGAACATCATAGAAGCAGTTCGTGACTATACATCATGTTTAGTTATTCATTCATTTACCCATTTATTCGATGTTAGAACATCACGAGTAAATTCACATAGCAGGTCGTTGGCCAGCATAGATGTGACAGTCGCAGAAGTGAGCGGGGCTGTGGACTGGAAGCCTACATTCTAGAACATTCCGCCACGATCAATGAAGCCCCTTGTGTTTACTTACTGACAGTAATTGTTAAAATCTTCTAAAATTCCCAGCTTTTTGTGCTGTTAAATAATTGTTTGTTTGATTGGTGCTTAATACCGATACAGGGTACTTCACTTATTATATGACGACTTTGCATTAGACCTACCACCCGCCGCCTTCTCAACTGTACACTTATATTACATGAATCCACAAAAATTGCTCCGACGAAAATTGCTCCGGCAACAATTGCTCCGTCGATTGTCGTGGAGCAATTGTCGCCGGAGCAAATGTCGTTGGAGCAAATGGCGTTGAGACAGTTGTCGCAGTGGTAATTGTCACGGAGCAATTGTCAGGTTATATACCTACGGACGACAGACGACGTCGAACCTGGACATGTCATTACTTTCTCTGCCAAAGCCTCCCACTGATAGGACATGTGACGTGGCACATATTCATCTAATGACAGATCACACTGGTACATATATATTCACCAATCCGAGACTTTAAGAAAATCGCCATATAGCTGCTCCTTTGCGTATTTGAGACACCTCTTGTCAAGAACTTTGACTTAGTTATCTCCTCTGATTTCTATTACATCTATAGTGCAACGAACTGGATAAGGTCATCTATTTCTTCAGTCGTTACAGGACCTACGTCAAAAACATTTTTCTAATTGTTTTATTATTATTATAATTATTGCACAACAAATACAACTAACAAAATAATATATTATAAAACATACGCAAAAAAACACATATCATTTTTACAAACATTTTATATATAGCAACAGGAACTATAATAGAAAGCATTGAAGTATACACGAGCTGATAAAACATATATAAACAGTTACAAAATATATATATACATATTTTTGTTATGTTATTCCACAATCTACATTCCAGAAGAAGATGTTCGATGGTTTATTTATTTATGTGACGGATAGGACTTGTATCGTCTTCACGCTCACGTATCTTAAATATGAAGGGGTTGGTAGCCTACATATAATGTGAACATTTCTCAGTTTATGTGTTTATGCCTATGCGTTTCTTTTTTGACATAGTATATTATATACTTCTCTTGGGTGGACGTTTTAACGACATTTTTCAAAGGCTTCAAGGACATTTTAACCGAATGGATTAGGAATGTCATTAATATGATATATTAAATACTTCGATTTTCAGACTAGTGATAAAATGTTCCACGTAACCATACGAAGCCCCTTTATTTTGTTCTTTTTGAATAACAGGTTTCGTTATATTCTATCTACTGGACCGTTTCACACGAATTGATATAATGTTATGGTGGCAGGCTGGTTAAAAGATGGGTTAGTTTTGGCAAATCGACTGGTTTTATTACTATGATTTTTCTCAAAACGTTTACATTTATCTCTTTTCTTTTGTTTAATTTGTATTTAAGTTCTATATATTCCTTCATATAGAAATATGATATTCCTTCAATAATTTTTCCTTTCGTGGTGTCATGTAATTTTACAGACAAAAATGTATTCCTAATTAGTAGAATTCTATGGCTAAATTAAGCTTCACATTTTGACACAGTTTCATCTCAGGTGACGTCATACTCACTATCCACACATCTTTATCCACACTAATCTTTTATCCGGAAAGGTAGAACGTGTCTAGAGTAAAGAAATATCTGTCCCGCCCAAGGATAAGCTGTGTGCCATCGGCGTATTGGCCTATTCAATTTTATTATATTTTCCCTACTTTTTATTGTTTTTATATTTGCATCATGGATTATCAAAAGCCCAAATATTTTAGTAAAAAGTATACAATTTAGAAGGACAAATTGTTTACCCTTGCACATCCACGGCTATTTTCAAAATGTGTTAAGATGTGCTCATTTTTGTGTAAGACGTGTTTTTTTTGGTTTAGGTATAAAACATCTTAATCCAATTTCGCATAGATTCTCAATAGGATATATACAATAAAACCCCAGGAAGCATGATCTCCACCTAATCGAATCCTGGGCTTGTGGAATGCAATGTCTTAAAAAGCACAGGGTCTTCTAGTATCCAGACGCAGGGGACACTCAAATATACATTTCCCAAGAGCGAATAATGGTGGTTCATCATAATAAGGGGGGGGGGGGGGATGTGAAAGTTGATCCCCTTCAGCTGTCTGAATTGTTTGTACATTGTTGTTTTGAATTAGGGCTTTCTCATTCGCTTTGACTCAACTACATCCAGACCTTCTTTGATTTTACCAATGTCTGTGATCCCGTTATCCGTTATCTGTACAAGATTCTAAAGTGTCGTAGGAGTCGGAGTCTTGACTATTTGCATCTTGAGCAGGCAGCATAAGATTATTGTATGCGTTTTGATATTCGCCAATCCGGTTCTCCGTATCGAGTTCCAACCTGTAGTAACCATCAGAACCTTGAGACTTTGACGTTGCATCAGGTGCTTTTGGAACCGACCTATTAGCAGCATTTGAATGCTCGTTCGAGTTTAGATGAGCTCCAGCGTAAAGTACGCCTTGGGGACATTGGATATTGAACTTGTATCATATAAAATCTGTATCTGTTTAAAAAGGGGAGTGATCTAAACAAACAAAATTATAGACCAGTGAGTATAATGCCTTCAATTTCTAAGATTTTTGAAAGAGTAATTGCAAATCAACTAAACTTATATTTTAAAGATTTATTCCACCCTTTTCTTGGTGGCTTTAGGAAGGGTTATTGATGTAAGACCATTCTTCGCAGGTTATTGGAGGATTGAAAAACAGATTTAGATACCAATCAATATTGTGCATCAATCCTCATGGACCTTTCTAAAGCAGTTGATTGCATGCCTCATCATCTATTGCTGAAAAAGTTGAAACTATATGAACTACAGAAAGTGATGTTAACTCAATATACAATTATCTCTCTCAGAGAAGGCAAGTGTTAACAATTGGCTAAAAATATGGCCCTTGGGGAAGTATTGATAAAGGGGTACGCCAAGGATCAATCCTAGGTCCCCTATTATTTAACATATTTATAAACGACATATTTCTATGTACTAAAAACTGTCAACTATACAACTATGCCGATGATAATACACTGTGCAACATTTCAAATAATATAAATGACGTAAAGCCACGCTTGATTGAGGACTGCAAACGGCTTCTTTAGTGGTTCTCCTACAATGGTTTTGAGGAGAATCCTGAAAAATCCAGGCTTTGGTGATAGGTTTCAAATGTAAAAAAAACCTAACTTCTCTCACGATAGGAAATATAAATATACCACGCGAAGACACAGTTACATTACTAGGTATAACAATTGATTTTAAACTAAATTTGAATGAGCATATCTCAAACCTGTGCAAGAATGCCTCTAGACAGGTTAATATACTGAAACGCTTGACTCATCTTTTAAATACCAAGTGTAAGCTTGCCATATTTTATTCATTTGTTTCATCCAATTTCAATTATTGTCCTTAATTTGGCACTTTTGTTCCAAACGTAATGCTGCAAAGCTAGACAAAGTTCAGGAGAAGGCTTTATGGTTCGTCTTTAATGACTTTGCAAGTAATTATAAGAATCTGTTGCAAAAAGCAAAATGCGTTAAACTTTTACAACGTAGAGAGCGACCCATAGCTCTTGAAGTATATCGAATTTTAAATGATCTATCTGCAGTTATTTTAAAGAACTTGTTGGTATGAAAACTTCCTCTTACAAAATGATACAAATAAACATGATTGAAATTCCAAGGATAAAAACCGAGCAGTATAGAAAAAATCATTGCGTTTTGAGGCTACGAAAATTTGGAACAAACTGCCTAAACACATACAAACATTTACTAGTACTGCTGAATTCAATACATTACTTGTTCATGTACAGCATGTAAACAATTGTAGCTGTCTTTATCAATTAATATGTTGTGTTTTTACCCCGGAATGTTTAGTAATTTTGAGTGTGAAAAGTAACAAATTGTGCAGTTTATATATTTTAAATTTGATATCTTCGTGTTTAATACATTCGTGTGTGTAATTTATTTATTAAATTTTATATTTAATAAAAAATATATGATAATTAAAATCAAAAAATATTTTTAATAGAAATATATATACTGTATATGGAATAAATGTACTTTGTCGGGTTTAAAGCAATATTTAAATAATGTCTAGACAAAAAAAAAAAAAATGTATATTTTGTATATAAGTTCTATTTTCTCGAATTTCCATGTGTCGGTATAAATAGCTTTTATGAGCTAATGTTGTCTTATTGTCACCCGACGTTAAACAAAGAATCTTATCTTATCTGATCTTATCAGATGTGTTGCTGCTTCTATCTCGATCTCTACTAAAATAGTTTTAGAAATTGTCTGCATCGGTCGAGTTTTGTTCAGATGCCTCCGGTGTAAAGTAAGCGTTGACGTAATGAGACTTAACAGCTACATCATATGCCCCAGGGCTACTGTAGGCGTTTGGATCATCGTCCATTCCACCTTTGGTGTTAGGTTTGTCTTTTGCGTTCAGAGTAAAAGCATCCAGAGTGTTGTAAGCGTCCGTGTCGTCAAACATTATTTGCTGTACAACCGGATTCAATAATTTAGTTTTGTATACGTTGTTGTCTTCAGGACAAATGTGTTCTACATAGAGGGCGCTGTAGATTCCTTGAAATTCCGATTCACCAGTTTCTACAATATTCTGAAGGGCGGTGGTGTTTTCAATCCTTTCATTTCTTTGAAGTATGTTGACATTAGAATACTCAACTGAAATAGCATTTTGTCTCCTACTCAATTGATTTGGAGGATATTTAATGTTCGAATATTCCACGGAAACTGTTTTCATGTCATGGTTATTGGAGGGCAAATCTTTATCTTCGTTTTCCAATTTCACATTTTCATAAGCGGTGTTGGACATGGTATTTTCTTCATTGTTTCTGTGAGACATTTGCCTTGTTCCTTCGTCTGATTTCTTAAGATTTCTTCTTCGTCTAACAATAGAGTAAAAAGAACACAGATTAAGCAACACTTTAGCCTAAAGTCGCTTTTATCAATCAATGGGTAAGTATTTGCTTACAGTATTAATTATTGTTATTAACGTTAACCATAACTTCGTTAATCACATATTTGTTTTCGTATTTGGACATTTAAACTCGAATAACCCAGGACAGCTTGACGCTATTGGGAATGTCATGTTCAATGACCTCCATGCTGTGTTGCGTGGTGGAATTCTCGCGCTGTTTCACACCGTGACAATGGAACAAAAATCATTTTGCAAAGCTGCTATTTAATTATGAGTGAATACTTCTTTTACGAATGAAGGGATTCTTGTTTTCACCTTAATATTAATAGCAAGAAATACAAATATGTCCACTTCCCTTTGTCGGATCAGTCGCAATCCCGAAGATCCCCGTAGATACTCTAAATTCATATCAGTTAATTTATTTGTAAAATTCACCGTTATATCGACCAAAACATTCCTTCATAGCCAATCACCGACATGGCACTATACATTTACCTGATGAGAACTCCTACGATAATTAATGACAGCAACGTAAGAATTCCAAAGATCACTCCAACGTAAACTCCGACTGTTGTGTCACCTTTTGGATCGGTTAATGCATGCGGCGCGACTGTAATAAAAATGCCCGTAATATTTATTGAGTCAGAGATGTACAAGGAGTTTTTTTTATCATAAACCTGACACCGTCATTCAACAAGTGGAATTACCTAGAACTTACCGCATAAAACACAAAACTTCACATATAGTAGCGGCAGAGTAGAGCATGTGAGTCGCCCTAACCGGCGCCTAAATTATTTGCTGCGTCAGAATTCTGCGCGTCTTAGGTGCGTCAAGGCTTTAAGTTAGTTCTAGTCTGTACTGCACAGTTCGGACAATCTACTACCCTGTAGGAAGTGGATTTGCCATGAGTAAAAGGCACAAACAAATAAATGAAAAAGCAGCGCCCCTCGTTTTTAGTCATTATCGCATTAGCAAAACAGGCAATCTTTCTGTTCTTCAGTCTGCTACGAAGAGTTAAAATACTGGTCTGGAATGCAAGAATAGTTTTCATTCATACTTAGTATGGTAAGTACAACTAGTACGATCCACCAACCGGAGACACAAGTAGAGTTTCCACGCATACCTAAAGCGTGCCATTGCAAACATTAGGAGTCATTAATAACAGGAAGGTTTTCACACACCAAATGGGACGCACATGTATTCTTCCCTTCTAGTTTGGTTAGTACAATTTCGACAATCCACTTACCAGGAATACAAGTAGAGTTTCCATCATAATTAAAGCGTACCATTGCAAACATTAAGAGTAATTAATAACAGGAAGGTTTTCACAGACCGAATGGGACGCCCATGTATTCCTCTCTTCAGTTTGGTTAGTACAATTTCGACAATCCACTTACCGGGGATACAAGTAGAGTTTCCATCCATACCTAAAGCGTACCATTGCAAACATTAATAGTAATTCATAACAGAAAGGTTTTCACAGACCGAATGGGACGCACATGTTTTCTTCCCTTCTAGTTTGGTTAGTACAATTTAGACAATCCACTTACCAGGAATACAAGTAGAGTTCCCATCTATACGAAATGTGTATCCTGCCAGACATTGACAGCTGTAATTACCAGGAAGGTTTTCACAGACCGAATGTTCCCCACAAACAGTAGGATTTTCGTCACATTCATCAATATCTACAATGTATAATTTTTACAATCATACACCTGTAAATCCTAATATGCTATCATTTAGCGAGTGTTCATTTACAAATTTGGCACAAAGTGAAACTAAAACATAAACGAACGTATGGAGTCTAAATTAAAAAAAATATGTATCCACAATGAAAAGTATAATAATAAATCTAAGATGTCTTGCATCTGGCTATATGCATCGAAATTAATTTGGTCATGGTATAAGCAACAGACGGAATTTTGCAGATGTACAGACCTATTTCAATTATGAAACATCCAGTGTATTGCCATATCTCGCCAGACGGCTTGGTTACCCATAACATGTAAATATTCAGATCCGTAGAAAAACGTGTCTCTGGGAGTTAATTTGGAAAATTATATATGATTCATCCGTTTTCCATTAGTCCACATCCCTGTAAAAATGGGATTTATCACTGGAAATATACATAATATCGCATACCCCTAGGCCACCAGACAAACAAAAAACCATTGATTCTCAAATTTGAAGATAAGTTGCCGGACTGGCTTTTGTGGCTAAGCTCATGAAGCAGCGGTTTCTTTGATGTCAAACTAGCTTGTATCACCCGCTGCTATAATAAGACGTGTTTGCGGGAGATGATCACCAGATGGAACTCTTTTTATTTTCAGATTCATCACACTAACACTGATTTGCTCCCGAGAAATCACGTCACTATCAGCAAGTTGAGAAAAATACACAAGTAGTCATTAACCAGGTCACACACACCAAAGCTGGGCTTGGTATAGAAACCAAAGTTGCTCCAAAGGGTTAAATGCTAAGAACCCCCTAACATAAGTCCTGTAAAAGTAATGCTTTAAGTCTTTGTTTATTATTAAAAAAAAATGCAGATGTCTTTTAGGATTGTTTAGACACCTTGAGCCATATCAAACTGTATATTCTTATTCAGAAACAACCAAAAGCAACTATACAAAGTGATTCCATTTATGTTGTAGGCGGACTTGTAGAGAATTGATACGTCCGACATGACTAAAACAGGTGAACCAGCGGATTTATCCAACATGTCTCTGTAGAAGTTTTCTTTATGGTCACAATTACTTGCCTTAAACAGTATTTGTATTTAAATCAATAACAAGCCCAGTGAAGAAGATATACGGGTTTGTCCTATAGTTGTAAAGCTGAGATATGGAGTTTATCTAAACACACGCTTAAGAAATCGCATTTAATACAATTGTTTTAAATGTTAATTGTGGAACCGTTAACCTTTCAAATTTAGCCTTCATTTGGCTTTAATCCATTTTTTGAAGCTCTGTCCAAAATTATATACAGTTAGAACCTTTTCTATAAACGTTTTTTCGAAATCTACCAATAAAAGAAGTACCGATTGTTGGTTATGTTTTGTGGAGAACTGTAGATAATAAATAATACCTATATTCTCCCCTATATACCTGCCGGGAATAAAACCCTTATGATCTTCGTATATAAGGTCATTAGGTACACTTTTAAGCCTTAAAGCTATACAAGCTGTTACTAATTTATAACTTACATTTAATAATGTTATAGGACGCCACTTTTAAAAACTGTCTGGGTTTATCCCCTTTAGGTGAGCACGTTATTATTCCCTGTCTCTAACTTATAGATAATTCTCCCACGTCAAGTGCTGTGTTTACTGATCTTACAAGAAATCTGCCAATTTGTTCCAAAAAATATATAGAATTTTACCTGACACCCATCCATGCAAGGACGTTTATCGTGCTTCATTTTCTTTAAATTAACAGTAAGTTCCTCCATTGTTATAGAAGAGGATTATAGAAGTACTAGACAGGATGTCATCAAGTGCTTTCATATTCAAACTTTCAAGAAATGCACTCGTATCTCGTGCCGGTAAATTTTGATTCCCGTATAGGGATTCATAGTAACTAGCCTGTTCCCTTAGAATTTCTTCAACGCTAAAAGGTTTATTTTATTTGTATAATGGCTTTTTTCTAGGTTCAGAAAATATTTACTAGGTTTCTCTCCTTCCTCTGTCCATCCTACTCTCGCTCTGATTATATTGCCTTTAATTTTCTTATCTCTAATTTTCTCTAGTGATTGTTTTAATCGGTTTTATCTCATCTAATATTCGTGTAACATTGGCATCTGTTTTACCATCGACATCTTTATTTAATTTCAATCGAAAATTTAATAGCCTTCCCGTTTATTTTAAGGAGCAATACTTCAAGGAATAAACGGTCATCAATAGTCAAATAAAGCCCACTTACTGGAATATTCTCTACAGCTTCTCGTTTAGAAGGAGTTACGGCATACTCTAACTGTACATGTCTGATAACCTTATTTATCAGTTCAACGAAGTTTCTATCTTTTAAATGAGAACAGTTAAATTTCCAATATCCACTACCCTTTTTTTCCCTTGTAAACTTACATTTCAAAGTTATAGCCGAGTGATCAGTTTTATACCACGGTAAAATTTCACTATCGGTATTTATGTTAAGAATATCGGTGCTAGTCAAGAATAAATCTAACCTTGCATCGCTTACGTGGACGTCTAATACCCCATGTGAATCTATCATGAAGACTATTTTGTTCAACTTGTTCTATCAGTTTGGCCCTAGCCTGTGGGCTGTTTACGTGGACATAGTTATATGTATCAGGGGTCCATGCCAAGATGCCTTGGGTCCATATGCTTGGGGTTCATATGATACTGGGGTCCACGCCAAGATTCCAATCTCCACACATAATAACAGACTGGTTGTCAATTTCCCACATTATTTTTAAAATGTTCTTATAAAATGAAGGCTTGTCTTTATTTGGACCATACACATTGACCAGTGTAACAGTTATGTTGTATATTTCCATACATAATATACGGTAATTACCTTCTTTGTGCTTATACATATTATTTACTTTATATTCAAAATTTTGATTAAGGAGTATCAACAACCCCTCTTGATTGAGATGAGAAAGGGCTAGGCGTATAAATCTTATCCCCATTATTGTTTGATCAAATTTACATATTCTGGGCCAGGATGAGTATCTTGTATGCATATGATTGAAAATTGTTTTCTTCTAAAGTGATCAAATACATCACGGCGTTTTAATTTATCAGCAAGCCCCCTGCAATTCATTGACACTAAATTTACGGTATCAGCCATGGTACATATATTACAAGGATTTATTTATGGTAACAGAGTATTGGCACTTCTTCAGGCATATTCATGGCCTACAATTGTTACTATGCCTAAACAGTTTCAAAATATAAAACAGTTTATAAAGGATATAATCCACATTAATGATGTAATGAATAATCTTAAATGTAATAAATACACATTTTAGAATGAGTATAAAAATATTCCTATTAAGCGGTATGTATAAATGGATAATTAATTGTAGTATTTGAAAACATTCACAACAGCAGGGACGGGGTATAGAGTAAAGTGGACTGTGTTCATCACTGTCCATACAGTCGATAACCCGACTGACCCCACAGCAGACCGAGTGCAATAAACCACGACATTTTCAAGTCATCAGTCTCAATATAAAGTTTGTTTAATATTCTCACAATTTACTGAGTTTTAATAGAAACATACCTGTATGATCTGTAATTTCCCGAGATCATAACTAAAACACACGACAGGGAGATAAGATTACTATCCCTTTAGTATGGAAGCCGGATGCGGCCTTGTAAGATTTTTACTGTTATATGCCTAGATCTAGAGAGCGAAACAACGAGAACGCGAAAGTGCAAAGCGAAAACTCGAGATTGCGAGGTAGAAACAACGAAAGAGCAAAGCGAAAACGCGAAAGTGCAAAGCGAAAACGCAAAAATGCAAAGCGAAAACGCGAAAGTACTTTCGCGTTTTCGCGCCGCGCACTTTCGCGTTCTCGCTTTGCACTTTCGCGTT
>JAUELC010112154.1:0-11669 GCA_031471745.1 Cryptochiton stelleri
CCCCACAACGCGAGGGCCGCAATGAGCTTCCATAGTCAACGTCTCCGAGACTGAAATGCCAAGATTCATGGCAAAACTTTGCTTGATGATTGAGCTCGTATATATATTTATATAAAATGATTATTTATGAGATATTATAATGAAAATTCTATGTTTTATTTGAATTTACATTTAAGTATCCCCTGTAAGTCGTTGATCTAATGGGAATTATTTCGCGGAGTACTATCGAATCTGTATCTAAATATGATACGCGCAAAAACCCTGAGCACGGACGAGCTGCTTTTCTAGAGGAGACTTCTTTTCACGACTGTCTCTTATATAAGAAGTAATTTTAGTCAGCTGTCAAAGTTTTTCGATTTTAACTTCCTTTCATTTAATTTTCATATCCGAATCGTTTTGAGAATATCACACAAAACAATCAATTTTGTGTTCTTTCCGCGGTGTTTTGGAATCACGGAGCTACTTTAAGGCGTTGACAGAGGTGTGTGTGGATTTATAAGGAACGACAACTCTGGATGTGTTAAGACATTGCAGATGTTGGTTGAACTAATAAGATAAGACTTGTTTATGGATTTTAACTTCTATTATTTTCAAGCTTGTTTATGGACAACAACTTCTATTATTGTCAAGCTTGTTTATGAACAACAACATCTATTATTGTCAAGCTTGTTTATGGTTAACAACTTATATTATTGTCAAGCTTGTTTATGGATAACAACTTCTATTATTGTCAAGCTTGTTTATGGATAACAACTTCTATTATTTGCAAGCTTGTTTATGGACAACGACTTCTATTATTGTCAAGCTAGTTTATGGATAACAACTTCTATTATTGTCAAGCTTGTTTATGGATAACAACTTCTATTATTTTCAAACTTATTTATGGACAACAACTTCTATTATTTTCAAGATTGTTTATGGGTTATCTTTCATTTATGGAATACGTCCTGTCACATGAAATTCGTCCTGTCACATGAAATACGTCCTGTCACATGAAATACGTTCTGTCGCATGAAATACGTCCTGTCACATGGAATACGTCCTGTCACATGGAATAAGTCCAGCATGTGACAAGAAGACACCTCAAGAAAACACAGGAATGTCTTAATCATGTCAAAGAGTTGTATCCATAGACACCATTCAGAATCACATTTTAATAACAGTATTGCTTACAAAGTACTTGTATCCCAACGAATAAAACAAAATCAAAGTATATATTCCAATCACAACAAAAGCAATTAGTTTAGCTGTTTAAATTTGTACAGTATATATCATCTTTCAGTGGCATATAATGAATCCATCGAGTCTTAGTTTGTTTTGTAATACGAATTTAGAACATGTGTTTAAGTCATCTAATATATAAATGTCAAATTCTGTCCTTCCGTCCGCTAATAACTCAAAAACAGTTGTAAATAGACCCCCATAACCATATATATATTCGTAATCAGCATCGATGCGAGAAGGTTTTAGGCCCCATAAAACATGACGTAACTTTGCGTATATAGTAAAGGGCTATTTTCAGACCCACAAAACCATTAACGTAAAAGTCAGCGTCATCATCCAAAAAATGTTTTCATGACGTAACACGATGTAGCTATAAGCATGACATAACATGACGTAACATGATAAAACGAAATGCCTGCTATAATAAAACGCCTAAATAAATGTCTTTTCTTGGTTTTAGACCCAGGCAACGCCGGGGCCTCTTCGCTAGTATTTTATATAGGCTACCTGCACAAGTGTTCAGACTTACAAGTGCGATTAGTCTTCAGAAATATATAGGCTAAAAATACCACACTTTTTATCAATGTTCATATATGCTTGAAAACGATGTCGGAATAGAAAATTGAAACGTTGCGTTAAAAATAAACCAGAACTTGGAATCCTTAATCGTGTGTCTTATTTAGTTTATATAGCTCATAATGATATCGTTACAACAAAAACATTTAAACATTTTTGCTTTTATTTTTATATTTTGTCCTAAGAATGATTGATGGATTGTTTGGTGTTTTTAAACGCCGTACTCATGGGTATTTCACTTATATGTCGGCGGTGCACTCCAACAGTAAACAGCCTCACTGTAGGCCTAACGCACACCATAACGTGTATTGCTCTGTTGGAAAAATGTCCCTCCAGTGCTAAGTAAAGACAGCATGATTATGCTCAAAACATGCTGCCTGCAGCCAGAGGGCTTGTGCTAAGGAAAATGGTTTTATAATATTTTTAGCTTCAATTGGGTATAGGCCCTGGGCCATTTTATTTATTCTAGGCGCAGCTTACAGCGGTCCGTATATATGTAACTTTTATACCAATCTAAAATAGCTCATCGTTTATTTGAATTTCGCGACATTCAAATATTCGGTGAGCTATTTTAGATGTGGCTTCAATCAGATTGCGTTTTAACAACTTTGTGAAAATAATGAACATGCAGCTGATCCGGTTCATTATAGGCCATTTAGTCCTTATGCCGGATTTGAAGTTAAATTGGGGGAAAGAAGATCAGTATTTCATATAAACTCATTCTTGTTCAACTTTGTCGTAAAAGTAATTAATTTAGGCCTACTGCACGTCTGTTCCCTTGAAGAGCCGTTATACTTTGATTTGATTAGTTGAGTTTGACGTTTAATACAATAAAAACAATATAGGCCTTGCCACCTATGTATATTTTTATACATGTAAATGCAGAGAAAAAAAATTGCTTGCCTCCACATCCATCGGGATTTGAACCCGGGTCCTTTGGGTTTCAGGCCCAACAAAATATAGGCCTATTATATACCGAACAGTAAAAGAGACGTTCACATAATTAAATTAAGGTATCTATAACGTTAGAAAGTAAAACACAAATGCTGTGATCTTTGATGTAGGCTAATACAGTTGTTAGTTGTATTTACACAATCACAGATGGGCAGTACAGTTACACAGATTGACCTACTATAGACCTTCCAACATATCAAAACATTGCATTACGTTTGAACGCTACAGTATCAAACAGCTTTATTATGGAATAATAAAACAAGTACGATATGTCAACCTGAACATTTGGGAAAATGTCATTTCGGTTCCGTATAAGGACAGCTTTCATACTTCAAAATTCATAAAGAAATGACGCTTTTTTATTGGAATTTTTTTTTTTTAAAATATGACGTTTATTTTTCAGTTCAGTATATGACGTTTATTTGTCAGTTAAATATATATGACGTTTATTTTTCAGTTCAGTTTGGTACAGTGAAATAATTTTGGTGTCGTTTATAGAAAGTGATAGTTATAAAAGTACTTTCGTTATTTTGGGATAACTCTCTCTTAGAACATTTGTGTAGAACGGTCCTAAGATTCACTGCGGTGAACCCTTGACCCTTGAACTGATCATCGACCTATATGATATACCATTCATCTCTTTCACGTGACTTGATTTTCCCGTTGCATTGGTTTGGTCCGATCTATGTTATGCCAAATAGTTCTATTTTACTTGGCTATTTTTTTCTGCATTTATATCTCCTCTAAGTCGGTTTTTATTGGTGTCCCACCCATAGGATATATACGTTTATCTATACATGCATGGGATGCAAGTTGTGCCTGCAGACTCAAATATGACGCAAATAGCCAGAACAATTGGCTGGAAGTTATATGCGATTTGGAATAAGAATGTGTCTTACAAAATGTATAGTTCATAGGGTCGTGGGTTCGACTCACGTAATAAAGGTCTCACCCGGCCTCGTTTGTACATTTATACGTTCCAACTAAAATGCCATCCCAACATAATGAACATATTGAAAGGACCCAAAATCATGTGGAATTCAAATAGGCTATAGGCCCACTTATATCAAATCGCTAAAACCACGACTGTCTAAGGCATGTTGTACTACAGTGTAGCCTATATTTATAAGCTGTCAACCAACACTAGTACAACATAACTCTCACAGCTAAGTGATACCTAAGATAAGGATTAAATAACCAAAGTATGTGTTAATGTGTTTAGAACTGATACCGTTGACAGAATGATGTACATGTAGTGGGCATTCTTGTGGCTCAAGACGGATTTTCACTTTTTTATCGCTAATTTTGGCTGCTTTAAATTGTATTACCGAAGACAATAGGCTGTGTTAATACGAGTGTATGTTTTTTTGTTTTGGGGGGATTTTTTTTTTTGGGGGGGTGTGGGGCCCTGACAACAGACTGGGCCCTATAATCTAATTTAAAGCGTTAATAATTTGAGTGACGTTCACTTAACCTACAAATCCGGGGATGGAACGGAAAGCCTCTAACCTTTACTTTATTAATGTCTATATAACTCATGTGATTCTGCATGGTATAACGCAAACTTCACAAAATTATGTGACTACCATAATTGGTACGCCTATTCAGGCACGGTAGCTTATATCTGTGTTGATAATTTCTTGTAATCATCCTGCATTGATCATTATCAAGGCCTGTTATTTACTCGAAACATATTAATCCTTACATTATACATTCAGGCCAGTGGATAAAACAAATTCAGAATTTGAATCGTTATTTTACGGAAATCTGAATTTCAACTTTGGGCCTCTCCGAATTAGGCCTATATGCCTATATGTTCTATTTTAATTAGCCTACATACTTCAAAACAGTTGCTGTTTGGTTTGGTTGTGAGGATAAAAAATAGGTTATAGGCCCATATATAAGTGAGTGATATGCCCCAGCTTTATCGCAAGCCGTTTCAATTTTTAGAAAATATGTTATGTCCAGAATTGCATTTATGGTATCATTTATTCTATTTGTAGTATCATAAACTATTTTATATATCGGCTGAACTATTTAATGAAATATTTTATCAATGTACGGGCAAATCATATAAATTGTAGCCCATACTTTATTAAACCGTTAGCCTACATTTAAAATTTGGGTAACGATTTATGGGGCCAATGTTGGTAACACGGCTAGCCGCAGGCCTAATAGGCCTGAGATGCCTGAAGGTCAGGGTTTTTGGGGGGGTTTTTTTCTTTCTTTCTTTCTCTTTATTTACATTTTCAGCTTTGATATTAATATTTAAACAAATGATGATCATGTTTGTAAAATATATAACCTACATTCATTTTCATTATACAATATTTTATTTATGAATGTTTGCATTTTTTGGTTTTTCGCCAAACGTTTACCCCTCGACTGTAGCCCCATTGTTTACAAGTCAATACGTCCACAATGTCAAGGGAGACTTCATTATGTGAAGAATTGTTACTGCTACTGGACGACCAATGATTGAATAAATCAACAACCGATAACAAATAATAGTGGTTAGTGCATTGTCTTGGGATTATTTATCGCCAAGTGTGGACGCGTATTGGTTTAATTGTAAAGTATTTTACGAACGGGATGTCTGCAAATAATAGTACATCCCCATAATCAGACGACGGCTGCAGCATGGCAATATCCACGGATATTTGATAGCGTGAAGAAAACGGTGGTGACATTTCGTTACTGATTTGGGTTGACCGCTTGTGGATTTCGAGAACGTTTGGGTTTTTTTATTCTTGAACTCATTTTTAACAATTCCGGAAGATTTCAATGGATCCTAGGGCTTTACTTGCTTCAAATCTTCGACGAAATGTTGGAAAGTTCGTGAGGCTCTCGAAGTTTTCTTCTGCAAGCTTTAACGTTCGCGAATTGTGGACTAAACGCGATCAGCATAACCCAGTCCGCGGTCTATCGCGGATTTCTCAACACAGCTCAACGAAACAGACATTTGCAGGGAATCGACAGTCCGTTACCAGAGATTTGAATTTAAACGTGAAAGTTTTTGTTAGATATTTCCACCATTCGTCTAGGGACCAGTCACAACCTATTGACATTCCTCCTTTCCGAGTTGAAGAGTCCTCAGAAAACAACAGGTTCGACTTCATACATATAGCTAATAATAATCCCCTCGGCATCGCACAAATGGGTTGTGTTTGATTCGGGTTTTACGCCGTAAAGGTTTTTCAATCATATGACTTCACTGGCAACATTAAACAATGACAAGATAGGCCCTACAAGTTAGGGATGGCTATTGGAGGTGATATGACTATTGCAATAGTATTGCGATAGTTAAAACAACTGTTGCGATAGTATTGCAGTAGTTCCACACAGTATTGCGATACTATTGTGATAGTAAGTATACTATTGCGATATTATTGCGATAGTTACTTTATTACAGTAAATTTGATTATAATAATTACTGACAACATTGTTCAATTAAAATACAACTAAAAAGGGAAAATAATTGTTGTAAACTTGTGCAACTAGCTCACCAAATTGTTGGGAGTATGACCATATTTAATGAAAGGATGACATTATAAAAGAACTTGAGTTCCCATGTTGAACTCTTATTGTTTCCATGCAAATATACTAACTACTGAAAGTATCAATAGTTGGATCAACTATTGCGATAGTTATTGATTTTTGGAATAACTATTGTGATAGTTGGCGATAGACTATTGATAGACAAAACAACTATCGATAGTTCACTATTGGGCAAGGAACTATTGTGATAGTTCAATATTTCGATGCATCGTTACACCCCTAATCATGATATCACTGCGCTGTAGAATTGCAAAAAAAATTTTTTTTATTTTTTTTGTATTTTGAGGAAAATGTGGGTTGGCAAAGGCAGACAAAGGTATTTTTAATTATAGAGTGTTAAACTGGTGCTTATACATACATATTTTGTTTAATTTCTAATTTAATCAGCCTGCAGGGGAGGTATCGGAGACAGCCAGTGAAAGTGCCTGGAGTACAGATGTACTAGCCAGTGACACAGATGACAAACAATCCGAACTGCTCACTGACTTAGAACAGGTATGTCTTTTGTGACACTTTTAAGAATTTACAATAAATATTAGTTGCCAACATTGTAGGAAAAATCCCAGTCAGAAAAATCTGAAACCGGGTAAAAATCGAACTCACAACCTAGAGAAACCATCCACTGCTCTACCAACTGAGCTACCGAATTCAGCTGGGAACAGCTCACTCAATTGTTAAAATGTTGGACTGCTGATCCTCCTTCGATGTAACGCAAGAGTTCAGGTATTTGTGTATCACAGAAAGTGTCTTGGACTATCGCAGAGGTGGTTTTTACGAGGTCATTTCCTCTCAGTTTTCCACCATATTAAGTAAGGCAGAGTAAGAATTGGATAATCCGTTGTAATATAACTGAAAAGTTCAGGTTCTGTTAGTAAAAGTTAACACACATAGTTCTTAATTCTAACCATTTGTCACATAGATCAAAGATTCACTTTTGGAATTGCCTTACAATTATAATACTAAGGGAGAATGTAAAAAATCAGAATGTTATGTTGGAACTAAGGCAGCCAAATGGGAACGTATCCTTGTGCCGATTTTTGAAATTTTTAAACGTTCAGGGTTGTCAGAACATCCGCTGTTATTGGAACGTTCAGAATTATCGTAACGGTCGTTTTTGTGGAATGCTCCTTATCAAAGCAAACTTGTAAGGGAGTTATATTAGAACAAAGGTTGTCAAATGAAATAAAACTGTCAAAAAGATTGCCTTAACTGGGGTCCTACTTGAAACTTGATCCTTAGTTTTACTTCACAACTGGTGGCTGACATTGTTCTGAATCAGGAAAACTCTGAATCGTACAAAAACCCAGAGTTTCGCCACTCACTGCTCTATACGGGTAGCCTCCCTTTCATAATGCCAATATCAGAAATAGAAAGTGTAATGTTCAGTGAGTTTCCAGAACTCCAACTTTATATTTAGGACTATTTAAATGCTTTCCATGACTTGACATTCCAGGAGATTTAAGGACTTCCTATAGGAGGCGCGCGAACCCTTTTGACACTTGAATTTTGGTAACTCTGTCTGACGCCAACTTTGTACATGGGATATTAGTAACAATTTTTGATGGCTGTTCCGTTTAAGAAAGTTCCTTGTTGCCGAACATTCAGGACCTGTTCCTAGCTGTTTATTTGAAATATTCCGTTCCTGAATGGTCCATCACGAACGCTTGACTAAGAGGAGAACCTTCATCATTGTATGTGCACTTGTTCCGACAGACCGCAAATCGCGTTCCGAATTTTGACATGATCCCTAAAAAAGGTTATGATATGTGTATTAAGAAGTTTTGTTTCTCTGCTTTCCATATACAGGATGATATTAGCAGTGTGGATGAGCGATCAAGACCAGGAGACGATGATATAAGCAGTGTGGATGAGCGATCAAGACCAGGAGACGATGATAGGGACCTCGACGTACTAGACGATCAGCATGGGGATGACAATAAAGAAGACACACCACAAGCCTCAGGTTTAATGATGCTACATTTTAAATTACTTTTGTAATTATTGTTCTTCATTTTAGCAGGGGCCTGCGCCGTGGCTGAGTAGTTAGCGTGTGACTTCTGATCCTCCTCCAATGTACCGTAAGGGTTCGAGCCCCCCAGTCGACCACAGGTATATGAGGGAATAACATGAGGTGACTCCGGCTATAACGGGTGGTGGTTTTTACGAGGTTTCTTTGCGGTTTTCCACCGTATTAAGTAAAGCAGAGTGAGAAGTGGATAATCCGTTGTCATATAAGTGAAATACCCTTGAGTACGAGGTTAAACACCAATCAAACAAATCATTTTAGGAAGCGGGTAGTTGGTTGGAGCTTCATGTGCCCAGCTGCTCTCTGTCTAAAGGCAGGGTGACACGAAGTCGATTTGTTGTGTTGTCTTGCGCTGTAAGTTTCCATAATTTGAAGTGGGTGGTTGGAGGGAGCTTCGTGTTGCCCTGGTGCTCTCGGAGCAAAGGGGAAACAAGAAGTTGTTGTGGCGCCCTGTTACGTCCTGTGATTGTCTTGTATCTTGTCATTGTTTGTTGCCAGTGGCATCGAAGGTGGTTTCCTTCACCCATTGGGCTGGCATGCCGTCATATAAGTGAAATAACCTTAAGTATAGCGTAAAACCCCAATCAAACAAAACCATAATTTGAATTATTGAGCCCTGTTTTGCGTTGTGTGATTGTCTTGTATCTTGTCATTGTTTGCTGTCAATGTCGTTGAGGGTGGTCTCCTTCATGTATATGACTGGCTCACTGTGATATGAGTGAAATACATTGAACAGATCACTATCCAGTACAGGTTACATTTTGTCAAACAGTTTCTGATCCAATCGTGGGCACTTGGAGGGAGCTTCGTGTTTCCCTGGTGCTCTCTCTCACGCCGTCATATAAGTGAAATAGCCTTAAGTACGGCGTAAAACCCCAATCATCAACCAATCAAACACTGGTTCGCTCAGAGCTAATTACAAGAAACTGTTGTGGCGTCCTGTTATGTCCTGTGGTTATCTTGTATCTTGTGGTTGACCTTAAGTACGGCATCAAACGAACAAACAAACCTGATCCATTTAGCTTATTGATTTACCAAGTTTATTTTCTGTTATAAGGTGGTCAAAGTCCATCCGAGGATCGTTTACTGGACACCCTGGGTGCTGTGGGTGGGGCGGAGGCTCTCTACAGAAATAACCCTGTCACGGGCAGGGTCTGCCACTCCGACCCAGCAATCGTCATCAAACGGCCAAGTGAAGAAGATGAATTTGCTGTTGAGCATCGATACAAGCGTTCAGTTTCTGCCATTGTCTCAAACTTTCAAAAATCGGGTCGTTACGCTTTCGCTGCGAATAAGCGTCAGTCAGATAGTCTAAAGTCTGCCCAAGGAAAGGTCACGACACTGTTAGCGGCACTCGAGGGCGACTCAAATGAAAATCTGGAGGAAAATGAAGCTGAGAGTGAGAAGCAATACACATATCAGGGAGCCAGACCAAAGATCCAACTCATTGGTGAAAGTGTCGATGGATTTATGTCATCTCCCGATTTAGGTTATGAAAGTACTGAAATTGACAGAGCCGAGTTCAGTTCTGCAAATGGAAAGTTTAATTTGGGTCAGCTGGGTCAGACTGATTCTGGAACTGCTGACCCACCTGTTGAAGATTATTTCGCCGTGACAAGTCCATCTGCTGATGTGCTATCTCCGGATTCCGTTAAATTGTCCGAACAACAAAATACGAAGATAGATGCAAAACGACTTTCAACCTCGTTGGCCATGTTTGATCCTTTAGTGCCATCTGACGAAGAAGGGGACTTGGTAGAAGTGTCAATTGATGGAACTGTCAATCATTCCACCATAGAAACAGACCACTCCCCGTATGACACAAGCCACACCCATAATTCTAGCAACCGTAGCTCTCAAGCCAGCATGAAATCAGTAGTGTTAGTAGATATCAGCTCTTCAACCTCTGCAGAACGGCAAGGCATTTTAGTTCCTTCCAGAAATAATGAAGCCGAATTGTCCGGGTGCCAAGATTTGATATCTGTCAATCAAGCTGAAGGGGAGGGGCGAAGGCGGGACAGCAGTGGCAGCAGCCAATCAACACATTCGGCTAACATAATTGACTTATCAGGAAGCAGCCCGAAGGCAGAAACAATATCACAAAAGTCTGATGAAAAGGTATTTTATAATACTTATTTTAACTTTAATATATATAAAGCAGAGTGAGAAGTGAGAAGATAATTGGCTAGTTTACAAGTGGCTCAGGGACTGATAGAAGAGGCTCAGGGGCTGATAAAAGTGGCTCAAGGGCTGATTAAAGTGGCTCAGTGGCAGAAGTGGCTCAGTGGCTGATAGAAGTGGCTCAGGGGTTGTAGAAGTGGCTCAGGGGTTGATAGAAGTGGCTCAGGGGTTGATATAAGTGCTTCAGGGGCAAATAGAAGTGGCTCAGGGGTTGATAGAATTGGCTCAGGGGTTGATATAAGTGGCTCAGGGACTGATAAAAGTGGCTCAGGGGTTGATATAAGTGGCTCAGGGGTTGAAAGAAGTGGCTCAGGGGTTGATAGAAGTGGCTCAGGGGATGATAGAAGTGGCTAAGGGGCTGATAGAAGTGGCTCAGGGGCTGATAGAGGTGGCTCAGGGGCTGGTAGAAGTGACTCGGGCTGATAAAAGTGGCTCAGGGGCTGATAAAAGTGGCTCAGGGGCTGATAGAAGTGGCTTAGGGGCAGATAGAAGTGGCTTGGGGGCTGAAAGAAGTGGCTCGGAGGCTGTTAGAAGGGGCTCGGGGCTGATAGAAATGGCTCAGGGACTGGTAGAAGTGGCTCAGGGGCTGATAGAGGTGGCTCAGGGACTGATAGAAGTGGCTCAGGGGCTGATTGAAGTGATTCAGGGGCTGATGGAAGTGGCTCAGGGGCTGATGAAAGTGGCTCAGGGCTGATGAAAGTGGCTCAGGGGCTGATGAAAGTGGCTCAGGTGCTGATGAAAGTGGCTCATGGGCTGATGGAAGTGGCTCAGGGGCTGATAGAAGTCGCATCTACGTAGATTGAATAAAATATTAAATTTCGCCCAAAAATATTCAATATTTACCATTGTCAAGGGGAAAATATTAAATTTTTTAGGAGAAATATTAAATTTTGTGAGTTTGGGTTTGTAAGAAATTGACTTATATCAATCCCTGTGGTATTTGAATATTGATATTTTACAGTTGCTCATTTATATAGATATTTATACCAGTATAATATCAGGTAAAAACCGAGGGAGCACATGCCACACTTTCTGAAATGATGATGTAAATGACATCATCACAGCTCAAACTTCCATAATGTAACATCATCACAGGTTAAATTTCCCTACGGTGACATCATCACAGGTCAACCTTCCATAAGGTAACCTC
>JAUELC010112265.1:0-11669 GCA_031471745.1 Cryptochiton stelleri
TCTCAGGTCGGACTGCGTATCAATCTCGCTCTTCGATCTCGATTGATATTGCAATCCGACCTGAGACAAGTCGAGCTGATACATCGTCACGCATCACACACTGTATACATATAATCTCTATATATCTGATATAGCTTCTTTTTGTTTACAGAAAGCTTTTTTTGAAAATTTTTACTATTTATAATAAGCTTTTTTAAATTGTGTTTTGAATTTCAAAACTATTTCTTGATAAAGGTACGATCAACTAGAATTTGTACTTGTTATCATTTAATTATTTTAAATCTATATCATTAATAAATAATAAATCTTTTGTTTTGTAATAAATACTTGATAGACACATTAATCCCCTTGCACCAGTTAATCGTCCATAAGTCACGTATGTCATTATTTAATCCTATTTATTTATTGTTATTTCTGTAATTGAATCCGTTCAGAACTGGACGCATGAAAGGAGACGGACGTTAAGTGGAAAACTCAAAATCATCCCGGTATTTGCATGGTAAAAAGGATTAAGGCAATAAACAATTGAATTTACTTTGGATAATTAATCCTTTAATCCGATGAAGGTATTGAGTGACCTATTGCGAAAAAGATTAACAAAGGATTAAGAGCTCATTAATGAGTGACATAATTAGAATTACTTGCTTACTATATAAAGTGAGCATTGCTTACTGATATCATATAAACTTAACAGTGTTCTCTGCCATTAACATTTCAACAAGATTATCTCAGTAATTTCGTTATTTGGGAACAGATTATAGCTTTATCCGCTTAAGTCAACATGAATAGTTTTCAGATTACTGTCTTGTTCCAGGCTTTGGTTAGCATCGTGGATGGTAAGCATACAACGAATTAATTTTAACTGATTATCCGATTTTTAATTACATATTGGTCTTATTTGGGTCCCCTTTTAAACATTTTACCGTTTTTAAACTGATTTAATTGGTCCTTAAAATAACGTTTGCATCGGTATATTTCTATTATGTTGAAGTAATTTCAGCCAATTTTTTTTATAGTTACTGTTTTTTTTCTAAATTATACAAAACAGATACATTATGTAACAGTGAAGTGTCGGTAACAAGCATCGTAGGTCGCACTCTCCAAGCATGAGTTGTCGTTCGCCCAATTAAATTGTAAACAAACGGGTAGGACACGTCAATAAAATATATATTACATATGACCAAAACGCCACGTGAAATAAAAGAAGTGCTGAGTCCACCACAGAGGTGAATATCATGTGAGCCGATGGTAGAGATTGACATTAACGGTTAACCAAGTCCTGGAGTGGTGCCCTTTGCTATTTAGAGATTTTTCACATTTTTGTATGGGGATGGGCTTTGTTTCCGAACCATAACTCAGAAACCTTTCAATATATTTTAGCGAAACTTTGTACACACATTAACCAAGTCCTGGAGTGATGCCAATTGCTATTAAGACATTTTTTCACATTTTTATTTTTTCCCGTTTCCACAGATAATTTTAACTTTTAGCCAAGCGTAGGTCGAGCTGCGACCCGCTACGACGCGACGCGATCGTCGCAGTCGACATACGCGCCCGGCGTAGATCGAAATTTGCTACGATCCCCTGAGACTGGGAGCAACTGGCTAGTCACAGCTTCGTGCGCGTAGGTCGAAAGAGAGTCTCTTCAACTTTTGTGATTTTTTCATAGTCACGTGACATGTTAAAAATTGCTGCGTCAATGAGCACAGTACGTTGGGGAATGTAGTGGCTCCGTAAACTTATTTAAACATTTGCTTTTATCACATTCGGCAAATCGGCCTATTGCCCCGAACAGACTGATGATGTCTTTGAGAATGTCCAGTAACACTGAAAGATTGACAGTATCTTTTTATTGCTGGTTTAAAATTATACAACTCAAGATCGCCAATGGAATTAAAATAATCCGTCTATAGTTAAAAGTTCAGTGACGCATGGAGGCCAGGGCAAGTGGTTTTCTCCGCTGGATCTGCCTTGTTTCAATCACTATATTACACAGCTGTCATATAGCGCATACAAATGAAATAGCCAGGATTTCCGCGTAAAGCACTGATTATATACATTTATAACTTAAAAAATCACCGGAGATTACCTCCGATCAGTCGCTGATGCCTGAGGTTGAAACGACTGGGAGCAACTAGTGGCCGATCGTCGCAGCAAAGTAGAACATGTTCAACTCGCCTGCGACAGGTTGCTGACTGTTGGCCACTGGTCGCAAGAGCGCGTAGGTCTAAAGCAGTTGTGCGACTGATCAGTCGTACCCAGTCGGTCCTCGTCGCAGACAATCGGCAGTAACTCAGGCGTAGACAATCGCAGGCAGTCGGCGCTTCGACCTACGCTAGGCTTTGAAGGTCAGATTGTAAAATATTTGTCTTTGGGATAACATACTCTTAAAAGCAATCCTTATAAACTGACAATCAAGGCTGACACCATCTTCTCGAGACAGAGTGAGTCCCAACATGAATCTTTGTTCCTTCCCTTGTCACGCTGGCACCATTTTTCTGATCAAACAGGGAGGATAACTCTTTAAGCTGAAGTTATCGGCAAGACAAAGGTCGAGGGTTAGCCATGGTGTTATATCCCTCTGCACACAGCCAGTACAGTGAAAGATGATGTTTAAGACATGAATCTTGCATTTAAGGAAGTAAAGGAGCATGTAAAAATTCGGCACGTTTTGTTGAAACTAATGCATCCAAAATATAACTCATCCTCGTTCCGATTTTTTATTGTCTTTTTTTTTGTGGAACATTCCATATCAAAACATTCCTTGTGAAAATTAGGACAAAGGTTGTTCAATGAAATCTGACTCACAACATTGTAAAAATATTGCGGTAACTGGAGTCCAGCTTAAAACTTGATTCATAGATTAACTCTGTGGAAACTCTGAATCGGATAAAACGCCTAATTTTCGCCACCACTTTCGATATAATCTTCAGTGGGTCCGCTGTGTTGGAGGTCAGGCTACAAGCCTTACATGTTGAAAATTTGTATTTTTTTTCCTTTGAAAATTTTGTGGATATTGACTAGGTATCAAATGTTCATCATTGTATACGCATTCTTTCGATGAAATGCAAATCGCATTCCGAAGTTGAACATGTTTCCTAAGGCAGAAATATAATATCATCGCTTTAACAGTCAATCAAGAATAAGCATAATAAGAGCCATTGCTCGAAAAAAAGGATGTTTTTCTCTGCTCTTTATCATGATATGCGGCAGAGGCGGATACACAATTTGAAAAGTGGTACATGTATTTGATTGGTCTATTCGTTTTCGCTATTTCACTATTATTTCTGTCTGACCGCCAAAAGACGTAAGCGTGGCAATGTTGGTTACAAACTTTGTGGTGATAGGACGAAAGAGTACACAATTTAGCAAAAACTAGTCCAGCTAAGATGATCTTTTAAATTTTTTAGCACACTTCCATAAAATTTCATCAAGTCTTATTGTAAATTATGATCCTAGGTTAAACTTTCATACAGCAACATCAGATACGATGAAACATTTGTGTGGGAAGTTCCATGAAGGTGTACCCTGGACACGATATTTATAACAGTGTTGCATTGTTTAATTAAATTTGTTACTTTATTACATATTGGAGATTTCATTGATAGTACCTAACAGTATTTCACAGATAAATGGAAATAATATCCTCCTTCTTTTGCCTGTTTTCAACAAAACTCAGCAGGATTATGTAGCCTAAGTAACTAAAGCAAACCAATCTATTTGTGATAGAATACAGGTACCTGATATATGTTCAGATACATTAGGATCTACTTCACTTGAGCATAAATATGCATTATATATAGAGACATAAGAAATCAATATGTATTAAATTAGTGAGCGCTAATGACCTACATGTAGATCTACCTGGCAGGCACAGGTAAATATTACTGTTGACGGATTCTCACCAGCTGTGTAATTGTGACCACGGTATCATTCCCAATACTCTAGAGACAACATTTTGTGAGTCCTAAAATATGATCTATTCCTAATTTTAAGTACTTTGAGCATATCATGTGTTTGTTTGTTGGATTGGGGCTTTACGCCGCTCTTGCATATCATGTGTAAGGATTGACTAAAGAAAAGGAATGTTGTGCATAATTTGTCTTATTTGACCACACCTTATTTGTACAAAATTATGACCAATATATTTCTGACTCAACAATAACATTCAGGTTAGTTCTCTAGATCAAAGCAATTTAGAATTATCTTTATTTCAAATAACAATAGCCTGGCCAAAGAGATTTAGACTTTTCAAGGGGAAGACATTTTTTAATCTGCTTGGTCTCATAATCCTTAATTGCTTTGACATTTATTAACATGGATATGAAAAGAGCTGATAAGTTTTGCCAACATGTTTACCAATTGTTCATTACGGGTCTATACCACCCCTGGAGGACGTTTGTTGGGTTTACTAAAATTCTTGTTTAAGCTTCTATGTTCTCGTAATTCTTAATTACTTAGACATTTATCAACAAGTTGACATGGTGACCATATAAAAATGGCTGATCACTTTTGCCAAAATGTTTTAATTGGATGTTGACTTCCCAAACTCTTGTTCAATCCTTGGACCTGAATGTTGCTGGTTGAGTTTCTTTTCAGGGCTTTTTATGGAAAATTACAAACACGCCCTGAAAATCACTCACCTCAGTAATTCTAACGTTGATTTTTGTATTAAATAGGTGAGTGATTTCCATTCAGCACAATGTTAAATTGGTACTTCAGACCAAGCTAAAAACAGCTTGTGTGGCTTGGTTTGCAAAGGGATTTGCGGCTTGAACCTTCATTCAAAATACATAGATGATACCATTCTTTAAAAGCATTGTCTTTCATAGAGCTACATGTACATTCTCTGCATGAAGTATCTTTATGATGACCTTTGAACACAAGATAGATTGCACCCCCTCTAGCTAGGTGTAATGGTCATCTATACAGTGAAAGTCATTTGGTTGCAGGCTAGGTAATTGAGAAACTCTTGAGCCTGGGTAGTTAGTGAAGACCTGGCAATAAATACCTAAATGTTTTATGCGGAAAAAAGAGAGTTTGAGAATTGTAAACACCCTGTACATATATATTTTGTTGACTGATTGCTAAAGTTTTGCAGGTGGTTGGCTGGTTGCCATGCCCTTGAAGCTCTCTCAACTAAGGGGCAACAGAAACAAGATTTGTTTGTGGTGCCTTGCACTGTAAATTTGCACACTTTGTCTTTTTACGCGTGTTTTGCACCCTTTGCTTGTCTTGGGTCTTGTCATCGTTTGTTTCCAGTGATGTCTCGGGTGGTTTCCTTCACCTAATAGACTGACCCTCAATCTTTTGAATAAAATAACCTTAAGTATGTCATAAAATCCCAAGCAAACAAATAAAGCAAAAGTATGAAATGGCTTTTGTTAAATACGCAAGAATGCAAGATATATCTGTAAAAATTGATAAATAAAAAGAGAAAGAAAAAACCCTCAAATTATTGGTGTATTTACTAAATGGTCAGTGAATGCCTTGATCTCCTACCATCTCCTCGTCCTACCCATAATTAAATCAGACTGTCACTTTTTCATGACCTGAAGGTTGTGAAGTGGTACAAGAGATTTGACAAATAGGTGCATGACACTCAAAAACCAGGCGTCAATATTCTTAGTCCATCATCTAAAAACATTTTGTCATATTTCCAGAGGACGATATTGAAGCCGTGACGTTTATCGAGCAGCGTGTGAGAGGGAGCAGCCTTCAGAACATTAACCGACTTCACCAGAGGGAATTTGAGACCGACTGGCCAACTAAACCTAGGTCTCTATCAGGTAATACAAATTTCCTCTTGCATAATAATGACTTTATTTAACGAAGATTACATACAATTATTACACAATTTGATGTTTATCTGTATCACATGGTTTTTATCGTTGTACCCTATATCAGATTAAATGATGAAAGTACCTAAAGAAGGGTGTTGAGCTGGAACACCGTCATATGAGTGAAATAACTTTTAGTATGGCATAAAACCCAAATCAAACAAGCAAAATTCTTCTCTCATTTTGATGGCACGCATTCATATGAGTGAAATAACATTAAGTACTATGTAAAACGGTAATCAAACAAACAAATCATCAGGACCAAATGTATTTTGTCTCATAATGGGTGGTATTCTGCACTTTCAAGATATATCTAGTAAAAACAAATATGTCCTGGAAAATCTCTCAGAATTGAAAAGGATGTAAGAGGGCCTTCAAGACATGCTTATAGAAAAATTCCTAAACCATGCTATCCCTTTCTAGCCATATCAGACATAAGAAATAGAAGTTCCTCTTGTGGCTGAGAATAATGCTTGTCTGTTTTGGGTTTTTTTTTTTAACTTGTACTCTCTCTCCCAGATTGATCAGCTTAAATGATTAAAGTTATGACTGGTTTGCTGGTGTCAGTATGCTAGGAACATGAAGTTGACATTGACCAGTCTGTTTTTGGTATCTATTTTCCACTGTGGCAGCATTGTGAATCATGAAAATTATCACTGTATAACAGCTTGCAAGCAAAGAAATTAATTTATGTGGTGTCTATATCATTGTCTCCTACAGCCTGGAAGATACATCTCAGAGCTCTTGTATTTAACATTTACAAAATACTGCTGTATATAAATAGTTTCTTTTAGATAAAGTTGTGTAAATTAGGGTTTCTGTATGTCAGAAAAAGCTATACATATAAGACAAACTTCAGCTTTTCAGAATAACCCACTTAACCGGCTTAACAAATGATTTCTTCATTAAAGTGATACTCATTTTTTTTGTATGGTGACTTTATACTTCTGTGACAAATTGTAAACTTATCACTTTTATTATGCAGGCTCTTGGAGGGAGCTTCCTGTTGTCCTGGTGCTCTCAGAGCTAAGGGGAAACTTGAACTGAAACCGATTTGTGTTTTGCATCTAGCACTGTAATTTTGCACACTTTGTCTTATTGCACCGTGTCTTTTGTCCTGTGTTTGTTTTGTATCTTGTTATTGATACATCAAACTTGGTAGGAATGTTCCATGTTGCAAGATGTCGCATTGGATTAAGTTTGCTGTATGTCCGCCTACAGGTGATCAATCAATCAAATTGACATGAATTCAGATATCTAACATGATTTTTTTTATCCGGCATTTTTTTACATAAATTTTCAATGGATCTGTCCATGATTAGGCCTCTTTGTTTCCCTACATAACCTTTAATTATTGAAATTACAGTGAATTTTGATATTTGTGAATTACTTTAATATTATAAACGAAAGGGATTTTGTCTGTGGACTTCATATTTATTATCACATCACTAAATTTCCCCCCAAATATGTTTTGATGTGACTCGGACTATCAACCAATCAGCGTCAGGTCCAGTCGGGACTGATGTGGTGGGATGTTTCGCTAATACTTCTTCCCCTTCGTTTACCGACGTTCGCAAACATGTGCCACTGCTTTGCTGTTATGTTTAGTACAGTGACGCACATTAATGATGAAGAAGAACGTGAGAATGCAAAATAAAAATTTTATTTGATGTCCAGATTGACTTTTGAGAAGTTCATTGTGATATGCAAGTCACCCATCTGTGGTACGACACTGACAATAACACAAACTTCCAATATTTAAACTAAGTTAAATCTACTTTGATCACAAATATATATAACAACAGTTGTTCATAAGCATTTGATATTGTAATTTAATTGTATTCTGTGCAAATGTAAGTGCTGAAATATATTGCTCTTTTTCAGGATTTACGTATTATTCATTCTCAACATAAACCCTTCGGTACTCCCACACATTTCCTACAAACATGTTCCAACTTGACAGTTTTAAGCGGGTGGTTGGTGGGAGCTTCATGTTGCCCTGGTGCTCTCAGAACTAAGGAGGAAACAAGAAGCTGTTGTGGCGTTCTGTTATGTCCTGTAATTGTCTTGTATATATGTGAAATAACCTTAAGTACGGCGTAAAACCCCAATCAAACAAACAAACAAACAGACAGTTTTAATGCGTTAGTTTTCAGTTTCTTTTTTGGATGTAACATAAACAAACATAATAACAACTTATTATCAGCTACTATAGATATTTCACGATATTTTATAAAGTTTTATCGAGTTGTCAGGCCCTCTGGCTAAAGGCAGCATGGTTCAAGCATAGTCATGCTGCCTTTAATTAGCACTGGAGGAATATTAATTTTCCAAAGAGCAAAACGCTAATCATTTTATAGTTGTGTTAGTGTGGCAATATTTACTGTTGGAGTACATTGTCGTCATATAAGTGAAATACCCTTGAGTACGGTGTTAAACACCAATCAATCAATCAAGTTGTCTGCCTTTGCAAAGCAAAACTAAGCATACTGGTCTGGTGCCTTTTTTCTTACACCACAAAAAATTAACACAATGTGGTATTCGGCAGTTTAAAAAAAAGATCTCGACCGGTCACCAGAAACTTAACATCAAGTAACAGCTGCCATAGCTATAAAAATATATTTAGTAAATGGTATGTTTTATTTCAACTGTAGCCCATATTCAGAAATGTCCATCTGTAATGACATATGTGTAAGGGTTATGGTGACCTGATGTATAACTGAATTAATTAATGTTATTCTGTACCAGGTACTAAGCAGGAATAGCTAAATGATCCTCAAAGGTGAAAACAAATGCCGAATAATTAATCATTTTATAAAGAACTACTCTCATGATAACATGATTTGATCAAAAATCTTCATTGCCTGAGTGAGAAATAGCCGATATAACGTCACTGTGTTAGCCCCATATTCTCAAATCTCTCTCTATCATTAACTCCATTGTGAGTCCTGAGACAAAGTGAAAATTGATAAGGCTGGCTGAAAATAAACCAATTCAAGTGGTTCTTATTGTCAACCTGAATTCCATATTGAGCGAAGTAATTACGTCAAAATCTAACCAGTTCTATAAATGCATGCCACTGAATCCATTCTTCATGTTGTTTGACGCTTGCGGAATAAAGGACATACGTCAGAGGCATATTGTTATACCAGTTTGCCTTTTTTATGCCATGGTTGAAAAATGTGGTCAATTGATCTGTCCATGATTATGCCTTTTTGTTTCACTACATAACCTTTAACCGTTATGACAGTCATTTATCGATCAGAAATGAGAGGGTTATGTTTAGCTTGCCTTGGAGTTATCTTTGAATTGCCCACTTGTAGGATTATCTAGTGTTGTAGAGGTCAGATATTTCAGGTGTAAAATGTCACTAACACGCACTTTTGTTACAATATTTACAAGCAGCTTGTAATGTTAAGTCAGTCTCTTTTTCTTTTTTCATAAAACTATAATTTTTACATTTTGCAACCTTAACTAATCCTTAATAATCTAGTAATAATTAGAATTCGAATTGTGTACACAAGTTGGTTTTTTTGTAAAAGAATAAATAACATTCGGATGAATTATGTTTGGTGCATTTTCTGACTGAAATATCCACTATAGGGGCTAAAAGTTTCCATGCAAGTTATGTCTGGCAATGCCGGTAGTAAAACAGAAACATATTGTTCTTTGTTTTGTGTTGTATATGAACAAAAAAAATTAAATTTTTAATAATTTATATGTGGCAGTTCTTGACAAACTATTTCCTTAAGAGCTTGTTCCATGTTATGTCCTACATTTCCAAAGAATAAAAAGCATTTGTGCCTGTCAGAATTGAAAGGTCAAGTATTAAAAGATATTCTGGCATTGATACAAAAAAATCCATGATCAGAGATAAAAAAAAATCAGGCCTCTCCTTGACAGACAAAGAATCACTCTCCTTGCCTTTGCTTGACTGACGTAAGAATAATGAGAATGATAAATCAGATGACTTATTCAGTTTTTTTGTATCCAAAATTAGGTTATGTTAAAACTCATTATTATTTGTTTTCTGTTTTGCTCATTGATGGAAAATGATTGTAAATCTTTCTTATATATTTGGATCTTACATGACAAAACTTAATGCTATCAGGCCATGAGCAAAATACAGATTGAAAATACATTGAAAAATACAGATCTGGACCATATTCAGGATTTAAATTTGGGGGCCTGTGTACGGGGAAATGTCGATAAGGTTTTGAAAATAATGAATTAATCAGTTTGGGAAAGTATAAATATTGGACATTTTTTTATTGAATTTAATATTTTTTTCATTCTGCAGTTGGGATTTTAAATTAATAAACGCCTGTAATTTAGGGAAATTCTGATCCCTAATTTGGGTGCATTTCAAGAGCTCCTAATTTGGGGGCCTGTAACTGGTTTAAACGAAACCCTGTATATGGCCCTGCAGATGTGGTGACGGACAGAGTAACCTATGTAAATATTTCCCTCAGAAACTTAGCCCTCTGGCTAAGGGCAGCATGCTCCAAGCCTGATCATGCTGTCTTTACTTAGCACTGGAGGAACATTAATTTTCCAGCAGAGCAAATGACTTCACATTTTATGGTTTGTGTTCGTGTGGACTGATGGATTACATCGCCGTCATATAAGTGAAATACCCTTGAGTACGGCGTTAAACACCAATCAATCAACCCTCAGAAACTTTAGGTATATAAGGAAAGTGTACCCATGACTGCAGAGAGCACAGAATGCTTTTTCCAGATTTCTTCCCTGTTTTCAACCAAATTACTAACAATGTAAAGTTGTCCTATAAGTTACAGGGTCATACACAGGGCTTTGTTTATACCGGTCATAGGCCCCTAAAATGAGAGCAGCGGTAATTCCACCAAATTAGAGATCAGAATTCGCCTAAATTAAAATCCCAGCTTTATTTATTAGTGGCCTGTACATGTAGACTGCTTTATATTCAATTCAATCAAAACATGCAATATTTAACTGTTCCCAGGCAATTTTATCCATTAATTTCAAAACCCAGAACAATATTTCCCCATATACAGGCCCCGAAATTAAAATCTTCTATGTGGCCCCGAGTGAAATACCCTTGAGTGCAACATTAAGCAACAATTCCACAAACTGAAACCATACAGCTCTTAATTGCTTCACTTTTATCTAACATGGTAAACTAGATATCCTTGGGGTTGAAGTTTCCTGCAATCCCGTACATCAGACCTTTCTAGAAAATTAAATTTTATAAAATAATTTATTATTTTTTATTAAAATAACCCAAAGGACTCGTTCGATGTTATCATTTAGTAGGAAGGAATAAAAGTCTGCCTGTCACTGTTAAAAGGTCTGGTAGAGATTTCTGGCATTGATCGAGAACTCTATGGCCAGAGCTTAACTCTAGGTACTGCCACTGTATTGATCTACTACTCACTCCCTATCATCTCTACTGCTAGAGGCTCAATCACAGTCTCTATCCTTCAACCTACACCGATTTGTTCATTTCAGACTCTGAACAACAATGGCAGCTAAGTCAATCACCATGATGTATACGATCCCAAAAAGACTTCTCACTTTTGTATTGATTGATTGATTGATTGGGGTTTAACGCCATACTTAAGGGTATTTAACTTATATAACAGCAGTGTACTCCAACAGTAAATAGCCACACTAACACAACAAGAAAATGTGAAGTGTTTTGCTCTGTTGGAAAAATAATGTTCCTCCAGTGCTAAGTAATGACAGCATGACTGTGCTCTGAACATGCTGCCCTTTGTCACAGAGCCCTCACCGTCACAGGCAACAAATAATGAAAAGATAAAAGCACAGAAGGCAAAGCATGATGCA
>JAUELC010112487.1:0-11668 GCA_031471745.1 Cryptochiton stelleri
ATTGGGCTGGCACGCCGTCATATAAGTGAAATAACTTTAAGTACGGCGTAAAACCCCAATCAAACAAACAAACTTATCCATTTAAACAAAAATTGTCCTTGGTGATGAAAGGTGAGTACGGGAAAAACAGGCCGGTTATCTATATTATTGATACTATAAGATAAGATATATTTATTGTACAACAACGCCCACAAGAGGCCGGGTACAAGAACGTTCATAATTAATTAATTAAATAACTAATAAAACAAAGAAACTATGAAAGTCGTAAAAACAATCAGGGCTAATAAGTAAAGAAAACGCTGAGTGAGAGGCCTGGTCACTGGGAAGCTTGATCAAGTGAGAGGCCTGATCACTGAAAAGCCTGATCCAGAGACAGGCCTGATCTTTGAAAAGCCTGATCCAGTATGAGGCCTGATCACTGAAAAGCCTAATCCACTGACAGACCTGATCACTGAAAAGCCTGATTCAGTGACATGCCTGATCACTGAAAAGCCTGACCCAGTGAGAGGCCTGATCACAGAAAAGCCTAATCCACTGATAGACCTGATCACTGAAAAGCCTGATCCAGTGACAGGCCTGATCTCTGAAAAGCCTGATCCAGTGAGGGGCCTGATCACTGAAAAGCCTTATCCACTTACAGACCTGATCACTGAAAAGCCTGATCCAGTGACATGACTGATCACTGAAAAGCCTGATCCAGTGAGAGGCCTGGTTACTAAAAAGCCTAATCCACTGACAGACCTGATCACTGAAAAGCCTGATCCGGTGAAAAGCCTGACCCAGTGAGAGGCCTGATCACTGAAAAGCCTAATCCACTGACAGACCTGATCACTAAAAAGCCTGATCCAGTGATAGGCCTGATCACTGAAAACCCTGATCCAGTGACATGCATGATCACTGAAAAGCCTTATCCACTGACAGACCTGATCACTGAAAAGCCTGATCCAGTGAGATGCCTGATCACTGAAAAGACTGATCCACTAACAGACCTGGTCTTTGAAAATCCTGCTCCACTGACAGACCTGATCACTAAAAAGTCTGATCCTGTGACCATACTATATGTCACTGTATAGTTGGCACACATAGGGGGAGATCAATTGGTCAATATAATCTAATGTATAATTATATTCAAGTAGTTTATGATGACCAAACAGATGGTGTTCAACCTTTTCTTCAAAACAAAAACATCTAGGCCTACCATTGGTTTATTATTGAAAATATCGCTAATGAACAAGAAAAGATATAAATCTTACGCCAAAAATTTCTACCATTTCTGATAAGCCCGGCAAAACAAGGATCCAAAAACGTAGTTGTCATGTTCTTGGATATGAGGTTCCATTTAAAATCACCCGAAGCAAATTGTTTTTTGGACATAATGTAGTAATTCTGAGTCAGAATGTTTAGGGAAACACAAAAGCTTTCACCGGGAGCAGTTTTGGAAGAGATCATTTTCACTGTGACCTGTAGGTTATTGTGAAATACAGGACAACCATCACCCAGATAAGAGAAACTGGTGAAAAACATTCTCAACAAACTTGCTCTTCTGAAAATTGAGTTTCGTATCAATGATACATTGCTATAACATATGTAATGAATTACCGACAAGTTATATTGATCAATAAATATAGTCGTGATGCAAAGTTTTTTCCAATGAAAATGTATTATGGAAATGGTCAGCATACACCATAGTCTGTCAGGTGATAACGGCTGGTTTATTTTTCACAAGTCATGTTTCCCTACATTACGATACTAGCTAACAAACGAAATAAATAAACGGACCAGAGCTATACATTTCATTGCTTGTGACCTTTAATAAATGAAACTGGGCGCTAAAATGCCTTTGCAAATGCTTAATCCGTAATTAGATCAAATGTAATTAACATGTCATTATAGCTTTTTAATTGGATGAAATTTTAATTAAGTTGATCTCTCAGCGAGTGAACGGAGGGGGCGAGGCGACGAAACAATTGCAGTAGAAATAAACGTGAACAGATCAATTGTGTCTCACCATTAATCAATTGTCACATAACTCTCACAGTTTCAAACTCACGAAGACAAACGCTCTTGAAATATGCTGTGGGACCAAGACTAACAAGGCGAGTTTTGTTTATTTTGGTAATAAGCCACACTATCCCTTTTTCAAATTATAAATTTACCTTAACATCCAACAGCTACTGCTCAGTCCATCTAGCCGGTAGTATTGCAACAATCTCGCCCAATCTGAATGAGGATCAAGTATAAAATATGGGATGTAACTTCATTCAGGATTCAAATGGTAACACCATATCTCGGTTCAGACTTTAATAAACCACCATGATAGAAAACAGTAACCGTGTCACGAAATTAAATTTGAGCAAAGTCACTGATGATACTGTTAGGGAATTAATAGATGGCTTGTAATGTGAAGAGATAAAGGCGATGCTATCATTCAGATGTAACCAGCCGGAAAGGTTTTCTTTGTTCTCTTGGGTAGCTCCTCTGTGATTTATGTTGAGGGTAATGGTTTCCCATTGCAACAAATCATTGACCTTCAATTAATTTTAGACATGAGTTTGATGTATTGGTTAACAACAATCAGCAGTATTTTATCTACGCTTTGGCCTAATATTATGATTTTTTTTAAAAAATAGATGGACTACTTTATATATTTAAGCATTAAATGAGTATCAGTGTAGATAAAGCAGTGATAAACGTAGCCGTCCTTACCAATGGGTGCTGATTCTTAAATACAAAGCGGAAATTGTTTTGACTTCGTTTGACCGCGAAGACCAAGAGTTTTAACGAAGTTCTGGTGCAAAAAAAAAACAACCTTTGTGGACAGGGTTACCTAGGGAGGCTTTACTAGCGTATTAGAGAGCCCGTTTTGTTAATCGATGGTGGACGAATCGTTCGTTTGTTTCCAAACAAATTAAGGCTCTTAATAGATGACGTTCGGAACGTTCCAAGGCGGAGGATACAAGCATGGTGGTGGATTCTGTCAGCCACTGAACTATCACATCGGCATTGTCGATTTGAAGGCGCCCCAATCGGTGCCTAGCTCGAATTGGATGATGTCGAAAGCCTTTATTCGCTAAGCTTTGAGAGATTTGATGACAGTTTCCTATCAACTCTCAGCCCCCCCAAAACATGGTCTCCATCAACAGGTTCTCCATCATCCGGATTCAATTCCCTTTTGTTGCAGAAATGAGTCCCGGAGATGAAGCTCGATGTAATCTATGTTCTTAGCTTAACACAGGTTAAACGGTCATCCACGTACGAAGAGCCCTCAACGTTCCGGTTGAGGACTACCGTTAACATGTTGATCATTATACTAAATAGTACCGACATGGGGCGATTTGTAGGCTTAAAAACTAATTTGGCTTCATTAAGTTGACTACAGTTTTAAACAAATTCTTCTTCCATCAACATTATCTGTTAAAATAAAGAAAGGTTACTTTTTGAACGCTCACATTGATATCATTGCGATTAAACCAAGTATTACCAACAGAATGGGAAAAACATGTCGTATAATTATTTAAGGGGGTTGTTCTTCTCTTATGGTTTGTTTAAGATGTCTACAACGCTCTAATTTGACGAAAAGAAATCATATCACACTTCACCCAAGCAAGATGCAATTATACGTAAAGTCACATGACAACCTTACCCGTTATGTACATGTAAGTTACATAACTCAGATGTATTAGAATGATTTGATCTTCGATCTGCGTGTCTTTGGCTGCGCCTGATTGGAAAATGACAAATGTCACACAATTGGAAAGATACCCTTTTAATAAGATACCTAGAGCTTTACACGAACAAAGTTAGTCAAAGTACTCATCATTTTCGTAAATATATCTTTAATCAACTATTCCGCTCAAAAAATCATAAAAATAAATAAAAATGTATACTTCGAGGCACTATTGGTTGGACAAACACTTGTCCTTAGCTGATTAACTTTATAATAAGAATAGTTGAGTTATCACTGCATTCCTCAGTCAGGATTTGATATATTCCAAAGCTGTCTGTCACAGGTCCCTGATCTCGCTTGATTGTATACTGGTACTTTACAATACTGAACGCAACTGGTTTAAGATTATATATATGCCTGTGGTTTAAAATATCGGAGTCCTTCATAGACACGTGTCAGTCTAGTCAAGACGTTAATTTGGGATTAGTTGGCAACTATTTGCTGTCTGGTTCAAGGGTGTTCAGATTGAAAGATCAATCTCGGGATTGACCGGAAATTAACGAACCGTTAAGATATTTTCTTTTCTTCCCCGACTTTTAATTTGACAATATTAAATTGACAGTATTAATGCAGACAATACACAGTAGGGATGTCTGAGACTATTCTTCTCTGGGAAACAATTTCCTTGAATTGAATGGCGTACAAGCATGTCATTAATCTGTACTTTCTGTTTAATAATTTGATATTCGAAACCATGAAACGTTGGTTTTTTACATATAAATTTTGTCTGGATGTCTGTACTGCAAAACATTTTGAAAATTTAACTGAAGCTATACTGTTTTTTCGTCTCTATACTAACAAACAGCATATTTTATCCTAGATCGGTCTAATGTTACAGTGTAGAATTGCAAGTTACTGATTATATCTTTCATGTGCTGTAATTGTCATGAAATAGTTTCTACTCTAATGTAAATAGAAATATTCACCGTATATTTGCACTTGGTTGAGATTGGGCGGCTCTTTATTTTGTATCTTTTTGAACAAATTGACCTAGAGTCATTGGGTCATGCTTTGATAATCAGTAGACTGAACAGGGAGCCGATGGGCCAAATACATATTCACAGAGCACTGCTACATGATCAAGTTATGGGTCAGGTGTTTATTAATTGGATCGGAATATGGTAGAACTTTAGAAGATGAATAGGGTTGATTTTTTGATGCTGCTATTGTTTATTATTGGAGACTGTCAGAGATGTGAAGAAGTCTAATACTTGAATCCTTCAAGCCAAAGCCAACAAAAACGCTTACCATGATATGATCACAAACCGACAAGGTTCATAGGGTGTAAAAGTAAAGCCTTTGAAATTATTGGCTCCCTTGTAACGAAGCCTTGAGCAAAATTTATTCAGACCAGACATTCTGTTAAAATGCTCCAATGAGACAGATAAACTAAAAGATTTCCAGCATCGTTCGGTCTTCTGGATTCAGATGGATTAGTCGTTTTCGTTATTAACGTCCCTTCATGTCCATTGTCTGCCCATTTCTCTTGGCGCCCGATGCAATGATGTGAATTCATGCAGTATAATGTGACTTGGTGAGTTACCTTATTACTGCAATCAACTTTAATCCCATCGCAGTCCATGTTCCACGATACCACAACGAGACGTCATGATTGAGACTTTTCTTTTCGTATCAATCGCTGCCTGCGACATTTGCTCTAGCGACAATTGCTCCGAAAAACGGCAATAGTTCCGCGACAATTGCTCCCGTCACAGTTTCTCCGACGACATTTGCTCCGGCGACAATTGCTTCTGTGACAATTGCTCCAACGACATTTGTCGCCAGCGATGATACACAACACAGCAGGTCGATATCGGGGTAGGATCAATTGTCGCTGGAGCAAATGTCACCGGAGCAATTGTCGCAAGCAAATGTCGCCGGAGCAAATGTCGCCGTAGAAATTGTCGTCGGAGCAATTGTCACCGGAGCAATTGTTGCAAGCAACTGTCGAAGGAGCAAATGTCGCCGAAGGAATTGTAAATGAAGCAAGTGTCGTTAGAGGAATCGTCGAGGGAGGAATTGTCGTAGAGGCAATTGTCGTCAGAGCAATTGACGAGGGAGCTGATATCGCCGGAACAGTTGTCATAAAATGTATCGTGGTTTATTTACCGAGTATATTAATGTTTGTTTTCATTGCCATATTGTATCCGTTAAAACTGGTATTTATTGTAATTCTATGTATATTGTTAAGACAATGGTAAGTTTCACTCAGGGTTTAATCTTGGTTTTAAAGTCATTCCTTTTCAAACCACATTAATGTCACTATGATTTTAAACTTGATTTTGATATATCAGGAACAAGAAAAATATTTGTTCAGATCTATATTATATTAGTGTAAGCATAAAAAAGTATGTGATCAATTACCTCCCTAAATCAAGATAGCATGTTGACAGGCCATGCCAAATTCGCCATGCAAGAACAACAACCCCACTTAGAATCTTTCCTCTATTATTTCACAGGGACGAATAGCTTTAATTTGAAGTATGATATTAGTCCAGCCGTATTGTTGATTTTCTCACGACAGTTCATGCCTCGATAGCTCCACAGGTTTAAATTATTCGATGAAAGATTGCAATCACCGTCTCACTATATGGTATATTGTTAATAATGCATGCCGACATCAACCCAGATGAAGAATCGCCGGTGTCTTTGTCTTCTAAGCAGCAAACATCAATGCCCCGAACCCATCCTTAATCTTGGAAGAATGTTTAAACCTCTTTTAGTCACAACAATTGCATAGTTAGGAGACTTCCGCCGCTTGAAGTCAACTGCAGATGACCTTTCTTGCATGTTTCTGTATGCTACAAAAGCACGTGGTGGGTTTATTTATCTTCCACTATCCCATAATGCAGCATTTTCATCGACACTGTTATCGGGCTTATTAGCATCAGTGAAAGCAAGGCAGGTGCATTTGTAACTTTATTGAAGCGCCGTATTTGTTAACGAACTTCACTTGTATTTTAGGTGACTTTATTGTAAATGTGTGGTAAACGATGGGTGTCTGATATTTGGACAGGGGCGCTATTTTCCATAGATATGCCACTGCTTCAATGTGAAGAAAACCTATTTTAAAAAAGTGAATTTGAAGCTACAGACCGTGTCACGCAGTTTCAACACATTGTGCCATTAGTTAGTGGATAATGGTGTTTATCTTCTGTGAGTCAAATATTAAAGATGGCATAGATTTATACACACACATTCGTATGGTAAACGATAATACTACATGCAAGTTAAGTATATCGCTGTCACACATACTTAACCTGGTTTTCCACATATTTTTCGAACTGGCCACCATTTCAACCAACCAGTAGCACAAAATGGCCCTCTTTAGTTAGGTCTACTTGCGATGTTTTTTAACCACAAACTGTTAATTTGACGGTTTTAATGGGTATTTATTTTGCGAATTATGACAGAATCACAAGCACACACAAATATTTTATTATTTTGGCTCAGCTTGGAGACGTATACCGTAGAATATTCCAGGGATAATTACCACCTTCTTCCACTTTCTTGACAATAACTAATCTTCTGAGCCAATGGTATTATCTCCATTTCAAGCCAAACATTGTTCCACACAAGATCGGTTATATTTAAGAATAAACAAGTAGAGTTATGATAGTTTCTATTAAAGTTTGTGTTGTAAACAGCAATGTGAGTAGGTGGTGATTCAACATTAATTGTTTTGATTCCAACTCTTACGTGACATTAACAATGGTTTTTATTTTTGACAAATATTACGAACATTTCAATTATTTGCTGTCAAACAAAAAAAATATGGTTAGTATTTCTTTGTGAATCTTGTCAAGATTTGTCGATCTTTACATATTGGTTAAGGTCCCAATTAATGTAAAAAAAAAACAATAATTGGAGTCTTCCAGTGATCCCAATACCGTTAACTCTCCTATATGACACGAAATTAGTTATGAGACCCGGTACACAAACGATTATATTAATAATACAGTTTAAGGGGAATCAACACTAAAAACTAAGGCGAGTCTGGTTAGATAGATGGTACACTTCAGTTCCAAAAATGGTGTCCTGAGTACAAAGACTTTACATGCCATAAAGGTGCTACTTCTACAGAAACCACTATTACTCAGTAAATATCCATCAAAGATATGCCGTGCTTAAGGTTATTTCACTTATATGACGGCGTGCCAGCACAATGGGTGAAGAAAACCACCCCGACTGGCAACAAACAATGACAAGATACAAGACAATCACAGAACATAACAGGACGCCACAACAGCTTCATGTTGCCCCTTAGCTTTTAGAGCACCAGGGCAACACATAGCTCCCCCAACCACCCGCAACGATTTTTGTAAGATAATGAAACAATTATGTAAACTAAGTTCACTATTAAAGAACACTCTTTTTTAAAATTGTTTGACATGGCCTGTCCTTTTTGGCTTACTTTATTGACAGGTTTCTCCTCTTTTAAAGATACTTTATTGGAGATTACAGAGGTTGAGTGTTCAAGACAGCTATTCTTCTATATAAACACAAACTATTACGTTTATTGTATTGACTTAAGGTTAATCCCCAACACAAGTTAAGATTTAAGTTGAAAAAAGACAGTTACTGGTGTAATCACTATAAAAATTGTATGCTTACAGCTATTTTTGGAGGAAAGCTCATTATAATGTGGATTATTCCTGGTAAAATAATATTAATCAATTGATATAGTCCATTTCAACTAAACATTATCAATCTCATAATTTCTAGAAATCAATCAATTTGCACAGACGTCAGTAGGGTTTTAACTGGGGAGAGAATTTACTTGAGATCTTAAAAATAAAGTGGGATTGGAATCGATATTTATCAGAGCTCCAGAAGATTTACTTATTCACCTATCAGCTGCTTAGCTAAATGGAAAACAAATATACCTTTCTGGTTTGTTATGTAAGATCCTTTTCGGAAAAAGACAATTTGCTACCAAAGACAATTACCAGCCATGTCTTGGTATTTTCTTTAAATCGATCAGGCCTTATATTCAGAATAATATAACTAAACCAAAAAATTTCGAAATATAATCATCTCTATTTGTGAACATCTTTTAAGATTACTTTCACAGAATGCATGTCACATGTCATTCCGGTCAAAAGGTCATTGTATTATGACTGATTAAAATGTACATTTGCTTATCGTACCCATTACTTGGTTTCTTTGATTTGAAATGTAGGAGGGCCCATCTTTACTGTATTATACCTGAAGGCTGTCTACAATTCTTTGCCGCAGTTAATCTAATCTGTACTATTAGTATTCTCTACAGGGCATATCTAGGTAGTATATCAATCAGTCTGATCTTGGTATTTGATCTAACAACTCTCAGTTATCGTTGACGATGTGACCAGATTCCACATTATCCGTTTGAACTTTTCTGCAATCCTGAACTACAGCCTCTGTATTCACTGATTTCAAAGTGCATCAATACATTAAACGGTTCTCTGTATTGCTCATGTACCGATTGAGCAGTTTTAAGAACGAGCTCTCATTCTGTCGTGCTAAACATTCAATCAGCTTGATTATCATATACAAGCACTTGGTGGATATTTGTGATAAATTATAAGACAAATCAGAACTTATAATGTTATTTTCTTGTATAGCTCGACTTTGACGAAGTTATTACAAAGTTATTAGTCTGGCTGCCAACCTGTTATAGAGTGTCTAATGAGTTTATGTATATGTATATTGTATTATTTAAACCATTAATTCCAAGTCTGTCCGACACTGGTTGATGGACGAAATTAGCTTCATTAAGTCTGACAAACTAGCGAGAGGACATTGTTGTTTGTTTGTTTGTTTTTTTGTTGTTGTTTTCTGTTGGGTTTTTTCTCCAGCTGGACAATGTTATCACTAATGTTTAGCTTGTCTGTGTTCATTGCGTGGTTGAGATCCAGACTAGCTTGTCTGTGTTCATTGCGTGGTTGAGATCCAGACTATTATAATAAATACACAGACATGTCATCTGGGATTCTGCGCCTTATTTCCCCAGTGATATTAGAATAGAATGGCAGTGACACAATTTGAATTCAAACATTTATATCCCATGTCTTTTTAAATTGTGATAGGCTAACCGGCATTTTTTTTTATATTGAAAAGGAAATTTATGTGACAAGACTCTAAAATTCATCAAGAAGATCTTATCAATTCAGCAAATAGATCGATAGTCTCTGTTCAACAATTTTGATGTATAACTATGCTGAGAGTTCCCATACGGTATAAATCTTATGCTCGTGTGTAATTGTCAAAAGTTGGAAAAGTGGATGGAACTGACTGGATTTGCCAACCGGTTCTGTACAACGTCATTGGCTGATTTCAATGTCGCCGGAATCTAACATCATTTTCCTCGTATCAATGATAGTCAGAGGAAGGTCTTCCTGAAACGAACACCACTTCCTATGTCGCTCGGAGTGTACGAGCTTCACGGCAGGTATCACATCAAAGTCCGTACACTCCATTTGCGCCCCCAGGATATCCGAGGGGGGACAGGGGTCGAATTCTACTTCAAAGGGTCACCTGGTGTGCATACTTCAATTCAGGCGAAGCATTCGTCAATCATAGATCAAAAGGTGAGGGTCCAGGTACCGCCTAGGCCCCGGAAGCTCTGGGAATGAGCAATGGTAATTAGATTCAGTATCATAAACAGAATTGTCTTCATTTTTTTTATTCGTGCGCATGTAAGCCCCAAACATCTACAATTGTTGCCTAATTGTGAGGAAACGCGGAGAAGTGATATGACCCATTTTGAGCAATGAAAATTAGATTCAGTATCATAATCAGAATGGTCTTTATTTGGGTGATTTCTTCCATTTTTACCACAATCATAAACATTCATTTTCCAGCCATTTAGACCATTTCGCTGTTTTGAGTGGACAGCTATAGTTTTAAAACGGTTAAAATAATGGTTTACGGTTCTGCTTTAAAGGAAAAAATTTAATGAAAAACAGACTTTGTCACTAATGATACATAACTAAACTCAGATGCAGATTACCTCAGTCTCATATAAATTGGCCCTATCGGTCAAAATGTTGGACTTATTCTAAGCAATTAGTTTGTACATGAGAAGTGGTAGACATGGAACAGTGGCCGTTATGAGTATTGGTAGACATGGAACAGTGGCCGCTATGAGTACTGGTACATGGAACAGTGGCCGCTATGAGTACTGGTACATGGAACAGTGGCCGTTATGAGTATTGGTAGACATGGAACAGTGGCCGCTATGAGTACTGTTACATGGAACAGTGGCCGCTATGTGTACTGGTACATCGAACAGTGGCCGCTGTGAGTACTGGTAGACATGGAACAATGGCCTCAATGAGTGCTGGTAGACATGGAGCAGCGATCGCTATGAGTACTGGTAGACATAGAACAGTGGCCGCTATAACTACTGGTAGACATGGAACAGTGGCCGCCATCAGTACTGGTAGATATGGAACAGTGGCCACTATCCGCCGACAATCTTTAACTGACGGGTCGAAAATAAACTTTAACACGAACAAATGGTAAATTAACCAAAATCCGACTGATGGTCATTAATTTTAATGCTGTTCTTAAATTCTATTGATACTGGTTTTTGTCTGACTGATTACGGTCCATTCCGCTTTAACTAACATTAACCCCACATTAATTTGTATCACATTTCTGTTGTGTCCGCGAGACCTTCCAACTAAAGTGCAGGAAGGTATCATCTTCAAAGACACCACACCTGGTTCCAGTCTGTCATTGCTTTAACGCCTCATGTTAACCGCTCATATACCGCTAGTTCTGATAGTGTTTTCAAATTCAACCACTCGCATGAATTCAGTCTAATTGTCCCCCACACATTAACCAAAAGCGTACAAAATTTATAGACTTGCGTGGTCTTTCTATGTTTTAATCAACACGGATAACTGTGTACACGAAGGTTATACCCTTATTAAACTAACATAGTACTGCTGA
>JAUELC010112598.1:0-11666 GCA_031471745.1 Cryptochiton stelleri
CAAAACCCGGGGGAAACCACCCTGAATGCAACAAGTCACTGGCATCTGTCCCACATGGCCATGTTCCAGCATATTTGAAAGGCAGACTTAAGCTAACAAACAACATTGGTAAGAGGAACATGAGTTTGTTGGTTTTGCTGGGGTTCCACGCCGTACTTAAGGTTATTTCACTCATATGATGGCCTGCCAGCCCAATGGGTGAAGAAAACCAAGCTGACCTCACTGGCAGCAAACATATAAAAAATTCACAGGACATAACATGATGCCACAAACAGATCAGCTTCGTGTTGCCCCTGTGCTCTGAGAACACAAGGCTACAGGAAGCTCCCTCCAACCACCCGTGAGTAACATCGGTACTAAAGCTATACATTTAATGACAAGGTCACAGAAGGGCCCATATTGGATTACATGTACATAAAAACATCCGTATTTACAAAACCAAACTTACTCTGGTTGTACGACGGCCACCCGTTTACCCGGTCTAGAACTGGGCTTCCTCGGTGGTTTAAGTTGATAGCCATTGCTCTCACACCAACCCACGGGAAATAAATTATGAGACTCGACATCCTCGATATGACTCGCAACGACCTTGACATTGCTGTCCAAGTGCACCCAGAGAAGGCGGTCAGATATTTTAGTAATCGTAGCTGCACACACTTGGTTCGGGGAATTCTGGTTCACAGCTTCTAGTTTTAGACCGCGCTCAAATTCATGAGGAGGCGTGATCTGAAAACCAAAAAATTAAACAAGCCCGAGTGTACTATGACCCAAGAACGTTGCCGCCATTTTGTTTGTTTGTTTGATTGACGTTTAACGTCATACTCAAGGGTCCAATTGGCGACTTGAACCCAATTCTTCGCGTTACATCGAAGGAGGTTCAGCAGTCCATCTCGCTAACCACTGAGCGACGGCGTGGACCCCATATCTTGATTCTGTCACGTTAGATCTAGATCATAACTTGATTCTGTCGCTTTAGTCGGCCGTTTTATCTATTGCATAAGCTTAAAAATCGGGAAACAAATAGACAATCTTTTCAATTATATACGTCACTTGCTTTAACGAATCGATGAATTGAGCAACGGCCTACAACCACAAGATTTACATGTAGGTCTACATTTGTATCCTACAAACTCCACGATCTAGTTCTATGTTTTTTTAGACGATGAGTATAATTTTGTTGAAGACGAGCTCTAGAAATATTTATATCAATATTTGTCCTATGTTATAATGAACTGTTCGTCCAGCCCGTGGTTTTAATCGCTAACAAAGCTAGAGCTTGAAAGAGATTTCATCGGCTTCCAATCTCTGGTCCACGTCTATGAGATTATTTCATCCTTTGTTCTGATTCCTTTTATGGAAATCTTAGTTGGCGTTGTCATAGCGATGTTCAGGGATTTTAATATGTAAAATGGTTATGCTATATAGGATTTAAAAAACGCTACTGGTGTGCATTATTTAAGAAATCTCCAGCCAGGGACGTAAGCGCATTGGTTGCTCATAAGGTGGTTGCAAAGGACTGTGCTATTATAATATCACATGGCGGAAATCAGTATTTATTTGCTAAACTATTTACTAAAATATCATTACGGATAACAATCAGATCAGTTCTGTTAAGTTACAGTCAATCACGTATACAGATACTCTAATATACTACTAATATTATTTCAATTATTGCCTGTTTAGTGTCTATCCGCTAAACAGAGTGTTTTAAAGCATAAACTCACTTAACCAACAGTGTTAAGCATAGTCAGACATTTTGGGATCATAAAGACGTGCTTTGTGCAAAAGACGTTTTAAAGTCTGTCAATTTGGGATATATGTACATTTCCATCCAGTTTGGACACTATTCAATTTGGACAGCTTTTATGTACCAAAAAGATGAAGGCTTTGCATTTTCAATAAAGCAATTAGGCGGATACAATAATTCCAAGAATATATATCATCGGCGTATAACAATTAATCATACAAGGCCTAGAAATGGAGTGCGGTCAAATTGCCTAGACCTCTTCTAGTCCCAATGATTTTCATTTCACGCTTGTCAAACACTACTGATGGAAAATGTCTGCCAATTTCTCATATCTATGCTTTGCTGGACTGGGACTGACTGAGCTTGTGTAAGGGGTTTAATATCTGTCATGTCAACGGACTATGTATTGCTGTATCATAACGAGAGAGAGAGAGAGAAAAAAACATTTCGCCGCTGTAAATTGATAAGGGTTGAAATCACATGCCACAAAATCAAGATCACGATCCGTGAGACTCACTTTCATTGTATCGATTGCTGAACGCAGTGCACAGTTTTTGTTATTATTTATGACAACGGGTGCACGGCGGTAGAAGACCAGCGGACCTGTAAGTCGTATAGAAGTGGTATAGAAAACGCATCCCAAATACATGCTTCTCAATTTCCTGATCGTTACGCTAAAATGTTTGATTGTACGATTTTTGTGTACAGACTTTAAGTAGTTTATCAGATAATGATTTATCGACAAGGTAGTTTACATTAAACCGTGATATGATTTAAACATACCGCACAAACTTGGTGTTTGAGATACGAGTCTCTTCCAGCTACAGCGGAAGCAAATCATCGTTGCATTATTAGTCGTAGGTTAGCAACACAAAAGCTGAAATAAAGGTATCTGATGACAGTTAAGGAGTTAAGGAAAGACATTTGACGCTTCAGTCGTGGTTTTAATAAGGAGCGCATCTGAGTGGCATGCACCTGTACCTGTGCATGCCGGAAAAGTCCTCGGTGGATTCTGGCTCCTGCCGTCTCCGCAAAGTTTACCTTGGAGGGTAATCGTCGCAATAGTACTGCAGAAAAATACATGATGTGAAACGCCGGATTATTTGACCAAAGTATTTCGCGGATTCATACAACAACAAAAAAACAATAAAACTGAGCAATCCAACGAGCTTTGTAGTTAAAATAGGATTTCAATAAAAGTCTTTTCCTTTTATAATAAAAAATAGTGGTCTGTGTGTGTAATTTAAGTTTAATGTAGATCTACTTACACAACAACAAATATGTAGAAGTAGATCTACACGAAACATCTCCCATACCCAAAATATTTAATTTCAAATCATCGTTTTCGTCTATGTATGTAATTCTTATTCTTAAAAATAGAATGTTTTTACTATGTTGCTCTTTTATGATAAACCATGTTAAAGAAATTTTATTTTCAAAACGTAAATCACACAGAAAACTGCAAATAAAAACTAATCGTTCATTGTTTTGGATACTGTGAAGCATATCCTAAACATTTGGACAGTTCCTTTTTTTCTAACACATCCTCTACTAATTTCTTATTTTAAAATGCTAAAATTTAACATTTATAACCTTTTCCTCTAAGTATTTTTATGGTCAAATCCAACAGCGTCAGAGAGGAAATTCGATTCGGACGTCTCCATCTGTTCAAACAACACGACAACAAGAGAGGGAAGTTAATTAAATGTTCCAAATAGTTAAAAAATTTCGATAATTGTATAAATTTGCCCTCATACTGTCCGACTTAATTGTAAAGCCTCCATTGTGACAGATGATTTATTGGTTTTAATTGAGAGCGGCAGACGGCATAAAAAAATGCAACCTGTTTGCTGGTTGGCCTAGATTCAGAATTAAGTATAGGTAACATCTTTATTTATTTGACAAAACGTCTGTATTTCATTCAAATAACTTGAGAACGAACTCTGAAATGAGATAGAAACGTGTCCAATACAGGAGGAAGTTGTAAAAATATTGGAATATTATATCTTAGTAAAATAAAACATCAATAACCAGCCCATGAAAGTGTTTATTAATAAAATAACGTATCGTTTAACACGGAGGCAATGCTACTTTTCGGTACAGTTCATTTACGAATCAGTACCTCCTGGTTGTCAGAAGTCAGAATCTTGTCGCACGATCAACATGTTTACGTGACGTCATACGAATTATTTGAGTTTATACTCCATGTTTTTTTTTTTATAGTATGGTTATAAATTTGATATATTCGACTTAATTAATTATAATGTCATAATATTCCTTACATATCATCGTGATTTGACTATCATCCACTGGTTAAAAATCGACCACGCTTAACTTGTTCCTAAGTAGCACATTTTTAGGTTGTATTCTGTCATACATTATCCGAGCGTTAAACACATCGCCGTTATCGGCTACGGAATCTTCCGAATGATCTCGACTCGAAGCACTGGTTCGGCTCTGTATGTCTTCGGAGTTATAAAATCACCCTCATATATATTTTATATGATTGATTTATCTCTGCCAAGGTGTACATAATTATGGCGTCTTAATGCAGGCCACGTAATTACCGATATATTGTCAACACAATGATAACACCATGGAAGTTAAAAGGTTCTATGATTTGTCCCATGTGCCTCTCACGATGTGATCTGAATCTGTTTACTCATCGGTGTTTGTTTAAATCACTAGCCCAACATTAGTGGACAAAAGCTTTTCTTCCAATTTTGATTAGAAATTCACTTGACGGTGCTATGTGGTGAGGGAATAAAAGTCTGGCTGTGTTTGTAATGGAAGCACCTAGCTTGAGTAAATAGCTATTTTTTTTAGAAATAACAATTACCAGTGTGTATGTGGTTACTCTTGTCCCTGGTTTCTCTTTTATACGAACACAAAGCTCCCCGAGCAGATATATTGAATTCGAATTGTAGGACGAAGTAAAAATGCAATACAAAGTCATTATGAATTACGTGCATTGCTAATTATTGTAGGCCTCAGAAAGTAAAGTAATTGTAATCGATACGATGCGTTCTTAGTTGAGCCTTATTTCATTTGTCTGTCAAAAATATAGATTGAATTATGTCAAAACGAATAGGTTACCCATCATTTGCAGTTACGTTGTTTTAAATTGCAGCATTGTCATTAAAGGTCAGATTATTAGTATTAATGTATCCGCTTATATCTGAATATCTACCTGAAATTATATATCATACAACATTTTAACTTATTATTGTCAGCTGCACAAGAAAATAATACCCCACTTCTTTACACAGCCCCCTGGGTTCACCGAGTCCTCGGATGCTAGTAATTGTAAAATAAGTTTTATTTCTTTTAACAAATATACAATATATTGTGTAAATTTTCAGTCAAATTAGGTTTAGTTAGCAGGACATTGAGTTCACTAAATCTTCTCATATATATGTGAAATATGTGTGTCTTTATGATATGTCATGCTACACACTGCATTTCCCTCCATCTGCCTTTTTCTGTCGATTATTATAAGATTAGATAAGATAATAGGCTTTATTTAGAATCGATACAATTCTTTAGACATATTACCTTTCCTCCAGAAAGTTGGGTAATTATACAATGTACAGACACAAAATTAAAAAAACATGTTTTTTAAAGTTATATAACCACAAAACAACAATTGGGACTCTTTGAAACTTAAAATTGTATAATTTAAATTAAATAAAATCTAAGATAAAATTCAATTATTGTTTTCTTAAAGCTACTAAATCTGTCGGCTCTCTTTGAATGTCTTCAGCTATCATAATATGAGATTCCTCCGTCTCCTTTTTTCTCTGGCTTATATATCTGGGGCCTGTGACAGACGAATGGTAGTGTATTCTGTGGACTAACAAGTTTGGGAGTGTGCTTATCTTTGGGTTTAGTTGATGGCACGTTTACCTATCTTCCGGGGCTATGACATTTGGCTCATTTTCCTTTCATGGTCACACGCCTGGATAATTTAGCCAAGATGAAGGGATCTTATGCCTGGCCATCTTACTCCCAGTCCCCTGAGAGTAATCAATCGCAGACTCAGTCGATCTCTACTTAACCCATTGATTCCATAGCACAAAAGCTACTTTGTTGCTTACTTTGACATTTTAAGCTCTCTTATGTCAGATCATAGTGTTGGCATATAGTATGTTTTTCCATGTTTCTAACAAAACATGTTCTGCTTTGCATATGGTCGCAATATTAAAGTATCGTTGTGTGTACTACGTTAAGGCTAGCAAGACACGTTTGACAACACTAGATACACATATTAGCCAAGAAACTGTTGTCGGGATTCTTCATAAAATATAATTGCATGACAATAAAGTTGACTATATCAGTATATAACGAAAAGGTTGTATACCATAAACTCGTGTGATCTTAGTCGGTAAAGTATAGGATATAAATTACCAGTGTGTCCATCCCGAATTGATTTCTGTCGTCTACGAGGCGATGAAACCTACTTTATGTTTCAACTCATTTCTCCCAGGGGAGAAGGACTGAGGGTAAACTTAATTACCCCGTTTGCGATGCTTGCCACGAGTCACCAAAGAGCATCGAAGATTGTAGAAATGAGACAAATGAAAGGAGAAAATTAATAGCCCGACCATCTTTCTAGACAGCGTTTAAATAGAAGTTTGATACTGATTATTCAAGTGATAGAATCATTCCAGATATATTGCCTGTCTTCATCGCAATGTTGGTCTTAAATTAGACCATTCTCAGCCATTAGGGAAGACTTAATTCGGAAGGATGAACGATAAGACTTCTACGGCTAAATGAATTAAACATCGTTTTGTCCAATCATCCGCAGTTCATGAAGGTTTATCAACACAAAGCAAACACCTAGAGCACAATTCGGCTACAACCAGGCGAAATGTATTGGAATCAATGCGTAAATTTGTCGCCAATTCAATCGTTTCACTATGCACAGCTGATTTCCCGATTTTTTTAAGCTGATGTATGCCTACTGCTCCCACAAGCTGATGTGGACCAACTGCTTAAACATTTCCTGATATGTAAGCTGATTCGGACCTACTTCTTTACTATTTCCCAAGCCGTAACCTGATGTGGTCCAGCTGCTCCAATATGTTCTGAAATATAAGCTGATGTGGGCCTACTGCTATAATATATCCTGATCTGTAAAGTCCTGTGCTTGTCTTTGTTCGTTGCCAATGGCTTTGAGGGTGGTTTCCTTCACCCACTGGGCTGGTACGCGGTCATATGAGTGAAATAACAATAGGACAAAATGTGAAAATTTACAGTGCTAAACGACACAAACAGATCGGCTTCCTGTTACCCCTTATCGGCTTCCTGTTACCCCTTAGCTCTTTGAGCACCAAGGCAACACGAGCTCCCGCCAACCGCCCGCTTTCAGTTTGTTGTTTGAAGTAGTGTTGCACCTATGTATTTGATGACTTTTGCTGGGGTTTAAACAGAACAAATATAAAAATGTATACATTAGTTTTTTATCCGCAATCCCTGTTTGTATCGACTGAATATAAGCTTGTATTTGGCACAGATTATTCACCATACAGCCTTTCATGTGTTAATTAATTTCAAAATATTAGAGTAAAGCTGCACTGCATACAAAGCTTATTAAATAAAACAATTATGGTTGGATTGATATAAAACAAAAATATGTCTATAAAGTCACATTTTAAATAAATCTAATCTTTGCCATAAAGTAACACGAATCTAATTAAATTGTTGTCAATTAGTGTTAATGCCCTTAACATGTACTCACTAGTTAAAGCTAGAATGTAGGACTACGACGATTTCGGAAGGCCTAACTATATGGAAAATGTAACCATTTCACGTGTTTGTCCCTTAATGACATCAGTTGGAGAATAATTCCCAAGTGATTGATTGGTTACAGATTTATAACATACGCACATTTGGGTGAAGGATAAACTTATTTGTCCTCCATTACGAGGGATTCGAATCAGAATGTCGATATGGCTTCACATAAGAAAGACATCTGTATTATTTGTGACAGACTGATACCATAGTCCCTCAGGCAGTCACCACGCCAATACAAGAACGGATTTGGCGGGAGACTGAGGTATTATGCCACATTTGTATTAACACACTTTTGAAGTCTATGCCAATAAGACTGAATTTGGTATGCCCACTGTTTATTTCTCATATTTTCACAAATGGACTATTTAGTTCATGGAGATGTTTCAGACCAACTGAACTGTTCATTTTGTATTTACTTCTTTTGAAATTGCCACATATTTTGTAGATGTGATAGAGACGATTTCGCTGCTGGAATGATAAACTAATTTTCAAAACGAGGCTTTTGACTGGTAAAGTTGATAAGACGATAGACTCTGGCTATCCAATAGCCAATCAGGTGTTGCGTGATTTGACCGGAAACAGTATCAGAGCTCTTCTGTCTCTGCCGGATCGATCATGGCAGAGCCGGAAGAAGTTTGAGAATCAGGAACGTACAAATCGAGTGAACAGAAAGCCTCTTCTAGATCAGGCAGCATGACAATCGCGTTGGCCTATTGTCAGTAATGCTTACACGTGTACTCAGGTTAGCTATGCAAGTTTCACCTGAATTAATACACGACTCAATTGCCTTACTATGTGTATATTAACATAGTGCCTTAGAATTTAATCCCATACACATTGAGATAATTGCATGTACCTCAAACACATTATAGGTACCATAGACCTTCTTGCACGTATACTATTAGTATCTGGCAGCAATATGACTGCTGTTATATGCTTCACAGGAAGAAGCACACTATAAATACTATAAGGAACGTAGACAGCTTTGTAAGATTTATACTAAAATATATGCATCGCGCATGTCCAAATTACGAAATAGAAGTGCTCACTCTGCTCATTAATAGACGATTTAATGAGTGTTTAGTAAACAATGCTGCCCATGTTGTTAAAGTGTTTGTAAGATTCCACCTGCCTCAAAGCTAAACCCACATAGCAGGAAAACTCATCACAATTTCTATTAGGTACCCTAGTGTAATTCTGTCGTCTGCTTTGGTGAATTGACTCGATATTCTGACGGCCGGAAATTTGATGCCAATTTTCTCCCCTGGAAAACAAGTTGTTCATTGGGCTGGCACAAAGACCTCAGCGTGCCATTGTAATAGTGAATGTTATACAAAATGTAGGACAGCCTTGAAGCCATCTTAAGGTAGTGTTTAGTTTTTTTAACTGACGGATTACACTTTCCAGGCAAAATCAATTAACAAAACTTAATAATAAAAAAAGTAAATCTTATCATAGATGCCGAAATCATCTGTAAAGTTAGATTTTGTTTAAAGGAAGACATTACAGATGCATTCTTTTTCAAATACAACGTTTATCCGTATTATATTTGAAGACATTCACTACACTATGATCACTGGTCGCTCAGCATTTCCATTGGAGTCTACTCGTAACCAGTCCCTAGTGCTCCCGAGATAACTGAACGTTTGTTTTCTAAAAATAAAGACAAAGTTCTGTACAGCTTTCGTTCACGGGTAGGGGTAACTATTTCTCCGAGCATAGCACCTGCTATAAAGCTGTTTGTGTACATCTTTATAACAGGTGCCGACTTAACTAGTATGTGTATTTACAAGACCATTCTTTTGATAGGTTTGCTCGTCTAGATTGAAAAAAATATCTTTAGACACACAGGTGAAATAAGCTATATCAGTTACAGACTAGCACAGGAATAGAACACCTTTCTTGTATGCATGAATCTGTTTAGGTATACAAATACAGTTATTGGTTATAATTCTGCCATTTGGGTGATAATATTTAGTTAAAATAACACAGCATATTTTAATGGAAATTCATGAATCTGTTTAACAGTACAAAATCAGTTATCGGTAATAATTCTGCCATTTTGGTGATACTATTTGGTTTAAATAAGGGAAATATAGCAATCATTTCTGAATATGATACGTTAACAAACTTTGTCTGAATTAATTTTAGTTGAACGTTAGGGAAAAATGGTCACCGTGAAGATCACCATTTCCTTGTTTTAACATTAATAAACAATTTTACGTAATTATAGGTAAACGGTTTCACATGATCTCACAATATTATTCTGAAGTGACATGAAATTGTTCAACACTATGCTGATGCTGGGGGCGCATCTTACAGTGTCGTATGTTAATTTAACGAACGCTTCGTGTTCAACTTCAGACGTGAGTAGTTCGAATTACACCCATCTGTTTCCAGGAAGATGATAACGAATCTCTGAACTTAGGAGAAAATTCAGCAAAAACAAACTGAACTGTGCTATCTTTTTGATTAGTAAAACAGACACGCACTCAGTGCTGGGAAAAGTGTTAACTTACGCATGATAATTAGACTTTTTAATTAAACTGTGAGAGAGAGTGCTGGAGCCGGTTCCATGCTGTCAGCTCTGATCTGTAGATCTCCCTCCCCGGGTTTATACGACAACCAACCTCCACTGACAACATCCAAAGTAGAATCGCACCAGTTACATTTATTGACAGGTGAACCCAAACATTTCTGATAAAGCCACAAAATATGAATCTTATCAAAACAGCTGAAATTCCTGTCATTCCGACTTGTGATATATATAGCATGACTGTACATTTCCACACGCCTATATAGCAAAAGCATACAGCCGTTGTTTAGTTAGCTATTATACCTCTGATACCCCAGTCACTTGAACCTTCCGAACTCTCTGAGGTCTTCAGCAATGCCGCAATGAGCATACACGCCTTTCGATGAATCTTTTTAAAATAACTGCAACTGACTGTGTATCTCACAATGAAAAGCACCAAACCAATAGATGACACTTTACAGAGCCGCCATTAGCAATCCGATATTTAACTACCGAATACATTAACATGCCACCGGATATCAGCACATCTGACAGTTTGAGGAAATAATGCCATAGGTATGTTCTCGAGGTTTAGATTCTTTATTTGATGATAATTTGGATAAGTTTGTTTAGAATTCTCCTCCAGTGTTTGTGATGACATGGCAGGCTTAGTGTTTGTTAGGAGAGATGATATGATAAGTTATCAGATGTGAGGCATCTCCGAATTGACAAGTATTTGTTGTTTTATTTTTTTGGCTCTACTTAAGGTTATTTCACTCGTATGTTCGTGTGTCAGCACGTTGAGCAAAGGAAAACACCCTCGCACAACAATACCAACGAAAAAGTGCAAGATGAAAGACGCATGATACAAGACATTTATAGGGCGCATTACATTGTGCGATACGACAAAATGGGGAGCTAACAGTGCAAGTCACCACAAACAAATCGGATATCTGTTGCCCCTTGACTCTAGGAGCACAATGGCCGACAGGAACCTCCGGCCAACCAACCGTCGAAACTTTCTGTTCAAATTTTCACCCATATACATTTCGATATTCGCTGTTTGTGTATATTGAATATCTTCACGACAATATATTAGCCGTTTAGAACTGAATGTAAATAAACACGATTTACATGACAAGAAAGTTCTGTTTTTCACACATATTGACACTATCGATTACTGTGAAGTTTGCTTTTGTGTTGATTCAATATTGACCAAGAACCCGGTCGAAGAAGGGTAGCTTGATCTTCTCAAGTCTAGAAGGCTACTGTTTTTAAGGCTATGATACTTTACAGAACGTCTCCGCAAATATCCTATGCCTAATAGAAAGACATTGATTTTGTAATTGCTCAAAAAGTTTTGCTTTAACGGAGATGGGGAAGATATGCAGTAATTTATCTACGGGTTGCTTCACAGATTTTTTGCCGAGATGCCACCTTAATGGTAAGTCGATTGTGGCATTTTAAAAACAGTTTATTTTAAATTGAACCGTGTTTTTTCCTGCGACGTTCCTAATAATTAGCAATGGTCTGCAAGAAAACATGTTTCATACCATGTGAAAATGTGGATATCAATTAAGAACCGGTGATTTTATTTCTATGCTT
>JAUELC010112708.1:0-11666 GCA_031471745.1 Cryptochiton stelleri
TTCTGAAAATCAAACTGCGCGGAATGAATACATATAATATCTCCTGCGCAGCCTACGTCACATGAAACGTTAATAGCGCGCCAAAAACTGGTACAATGGGCGTTGCACACTTCTGGTTGATAGACTTCTGTCGATAGTACCCAGTGCTACAATGTTTGGTTCATTTATTTATTTGCTTGACGTTCATTGTCGTTTTTCATGAATTTGAGATCTCCGAAGCTACCCATGAACTTTCACCTTATACCAAGCTTCAACAAACGGGCTGGAACCTGTTTCAAATTGTAGACAAAAACATCAATAAATATATCAATTCTAAAAACAGAAATTCGTTCCTTTCAAGTTTTCAAGAAAGACAGACATTTAACCGTATAAAAATATAATCCCAAAGAGCACAAACCCAGTTTTTTCTTTGGTGATGCTGGTTTTTCTGTCTCAGTTGGTTCACTAACTCCTGTGTCATTTTCAGCTGAGACGGCAAAATGATAGGATTTTCCAGGTTCCAGATCTTTAACCGCAAAGTTGGTTCTGTACGATTCCACGGACCCAATATCTTGCCAGGGTGCCGACGGTTTGTCTTCCTTCATCTGGAGGATGTATCGCTTAACTCTTGATCCGCCATCACTCATGGGCGCCTTCCACTCAAGGGTACATTTATCAGCGTTAACTTTAGAGACGCGAATATGGACAGGAGCAGCAGGGGGCTCTGGGAAGGAAACATACAAAGAAATTTATTATCAACTAGAACAATCAAATAAAAAGCAAAATCTTGAATAGCATTAAAAAGACATCAAACCAATACCTTGGAATAGTTTATTATTGTCTGGAATAGATAACGGTATTAGTTTTCAGGAAATCTGAATGTTTACAATAACCTACTAACCGAATTACATATGGATTTCAATCGGCAAAAATCATCGATCGGCAATTTGTAAGCCGTGTATAGTTTGAAGTTTTTGACTAAAGTAGAGTAAGGAGGTTTATATGTTGGGAAAGACAGTCTTCAGGCCATTTTAGGCACTAAAGAATGGAATTCAATTGATATCATTTAAGTCTCTGGTATAACCGCTAGTCAATTTTATGGAATAAATTAAACTTTACCACAGAACATTTTCTTGTGAAATGAAAAACAAAACTGTGAAGATTTATGTCACCAAGGTTTTATTTTACACTCAGTTAGAATGATTTAAACCTGAATTGGGTAACCAATGATGTCCAGTCTTGAAAAGCCTTTATACCAGCAAGGACAGACGCTGAAGTTTGTTTTATCGATCATTGCTTAAAAAAAAAGAACAGATTTTTACCTATTTTCTTGACAGGAACCACACCTTCGGTGCTCTCTAATGGAGGGCCTTCACCTTCTTCATTGACTGCTCGGATACGGAAATGATATTCATTATCCACCACTAGATTTCTTGGAGTGAATCGTGTCGTCAGTCCATCAGTAATTCCAGCTCGACCCCACGTGCTACGGCGTGATTCACGAATTTCAATAACGTACTTCAGGATGGGAGTTCCGCCATCACTCTCTGGGGGTTCCCATTCTAAGTCCACGGAGTCCTCAGTAAGATGGGATGTTTTCAAAGGTCCTTTAGGTACACCTGGAAGTTCTGGAAACAATAAAGCAGGTGAAAAAAAATTCAATATTTATGATTGTGAGTGAATACAAAAACTAAAACAGAAGTTTATCTAGGCCACATAAAAAAATATATAGTTTTATTATTAATTACAATGTTTTACCCGAGTAGCTGGCTGGCCAAAAACCCTAAAAACTTACCAAATGGACTCTTGATCAGAACAGGTTTAGTCATTTCCAGAGGTTCACTTGAGCCGGCTTTATTGACGGCAGAAACACGGAAGAAATATTCGCTTCCGTCCGTAAGATTACGACAATTGACTGATGTCAGAGAATCGGAGATCTTATCAGCTCTCTGCCACGTCATTCTGTTAGCATCACGTTTTTCAATGACGTAAAACGTTAGTGGTGAGCCACCATCATCCTCTGGGGCTTCCCATTCAATTGTCACGGAATCCCTTGTTACGTCTGTCACTTTGATTGGACCAACTGGAGAGCTAGGTGGACCTGTGTTATGAATAAAGTTGAATAAAAAATGTAACTATTCCTCTCAACCGTTTGATCATCAAGAAGAAGTACAGAATTGTGTGTCTTTGAAAACATCAAAAAAGGGTTTGAGTTTTATACTTTTTAAATACAACTGTAGTTCAACTTAAATTCTAAGCAATATTTTGTAACCAATTCTCTAAAATTTGAAATCATCTAATCCTTAATCTAAGCAAGGAATAATTCGGCCAGCTATAACAAAGCAAGAGCTCTAAGAGCTAAGCCATCATTATCATTCAGCGTTGTTAACAGGTAATTAAAAAAGTAGAACTATTACTCACCAACTGGTCTCTTTGGTATGACCCTATCAGACTCCAAAGCTTTGCCCGTTCCCACTTTGTTCATGGCGGACACTCTGAAGTAATACGGACGTCCAGAGAGGAGATCAGCGACCCGTAACTCCGTCCCTTGACCTTCAAGAAGAGCCAAGTTTGTCCAGGTGTCATCATCGTTGGACATCTCAATCTTGTATCCGGTGATGGGGGCTCCACCATTGTCTCTGGGAGGAAGCCAGTCTAACGTTACAGAGCTAGCTGTCACATTGCTGATTCTAAATGGCTGCATTGGACGTTCTGGTAAACCTAACAAAAATAATTCAAAGAGGTGTTTATAACTTATAAAAAATGCTATAAAACAAAGAAGAATAAATAAGGCATATATGTGGTGTGGAAGTGCTACTATGTTCCCTCAAGAATAAAGGTTTTGTTAGATTGGTGTTCTATGGCGTACTGAAGGTTATTTCAGAGTGTAGTCGAAGGAGGACTTGAACTCATAAACTGCATCCAAACAAACATACCTGGCTCTCTTTCTGGTATGATAGCGTCTGACGTCTCTACTGGTGCACTTTGACCTTCATCATTCTCGGCAATCACATGGATCATATATTCGTTACCTTCCATTAAGTTCTCTAACTGGTAGGATAAAGTATTAGGTTTGACACTGGCGACTTTCATCCATGCTGCACGGCGTCTTTCACGTCGCTCTACGATATAACCATGGAGAGGCAGACCGCCATCTTCAGCTGGCGGTTTCCATTGTATGGTAATGGTGGAAGCTGTTGTTTCGGTTACCTTTAGGTTTTGAGGAGCAGATGGTGGGCCTGGAAAAGAGATAAAACAGCCATGAATTTTAATTATTTCTAAGTTTTTATTAACAAATTACTTCTCTTTGAAATTTTGAAAAGTCTGCAAAACATTGTTACCATGTTCCATTGAAACATTTATTGAGCTAATGATTACTCCATGCAGCTGGCTTTGGCCTAGGCAATAGTAATTAAACGAGTGTAATAAGTTTGTGTTTTTTTCATATTCAAACATTATACGAAAGGCCAATGGCCGTGCAAAGGATTAACAAAGATATGCTTAATTATCTTATCCAACATGTAACAATTTACCTTTAGAATCATAACATTTTTAATCTAAATTTTAAACATACGCTATTAGTTAGGTCATATATTATTGGCTTAAAAAAAATAAGAAAGATTGGTTTATTTTGCTTTGAGTTTTACGTGGTTCTGAATGCCACTTCTCTTATATGAGGGTGGTGCCAGCTATAATGATTGAGGAAGCCACCAAGCTCCTGGAAGACACTGGCACCTTTTCCAAATATGGATATTTTTGTCACCAAAGTCAGACTCACTCACGGACCGCATTTGTGAGAGGAACATCAGTACCACAGTGATACGCTTAACTCATGTAACAGCAAGACCAGTCCAAATGAAAAGGAAGAATGGAAAATTGTTATACTTACTGAAAGGACTTTTTGGCACAAAACCAGTTGATTCTAATGGTTTAGACATACCAACAGAATTCTCAGCCAAGATTCTACAGTAATACTCCTGTCCTTCTTTCAAAAAAGGAATATTACAAGAGGTTGTTGAAGCAGACATTTTCTCCACAAAAGTATAAGAGGATTTCCACGATTCTCGTTTTTCCACGGAGTAAGAAGTGATTGGATCTCCGCCGTCTTTCTCGCTCGGTTTCCATGTGACCTTGACAGAGTCACGCTGAATATCTGTGACCTCTACAGGACCAACAGGCGCAGAGGGTTTGGCTGGAGAAAGAAAAAAACGATTATAAAATATTAAATTATAGGAATAATGTATTGATCTTCAAGACTAAATAACTTAGTTTTGGAAATAGAGTTTAGGACAAATGCTTTTCCGAAATTAATTTCTGTAATAAAAAGTCAATTTATATACCATGTTTAAACCACAGTGTCTTTGTGAAATTCTTCTTCAAATTCTGATGACAAAATTCTGACACACTGAAGATAAAATTATTTTATTCTGCAGTGGATGCAGATATATAATCAGACAGCATGACATGTGTTGTCATGACAGTTGAGATTAGGCTAACATCTTTTAGCGGAATGGTACCCCAGGCTGGCATCATGCAATAATGGTTTAAATTTAAAATACATTTAAATTTGGTCAATACTTTGTTTGATACAACCTTAAGGTAATAACTAATTTAACATTTAACATTTCATTTATGCTATGTAAATTACTCACCAAGAGGTCGTTTTGGCTTTGCCGCTTTCTCTGTTTCTGATCTTTTACTGATTCCAGCCTCATTCTCAGCACTGACCGAGAAATAATAGCCCTTTTCTTCCTCCAAGTCGGGAACGGTATAATGTGTCTTAAAAGCGTCAACTTTGGCGACTTTGCTCCATTTGTCTGCGTCATCTCTCATCTTCTCAACAACGTAATTAGTCACTTTTGATCCACCATCCTCCAGCGGTGGACGCCATTCAAGAGAAACATTGTCTCGACCAACCTCTGTTACACGTATAGACTCGGGTGGTTTGGGAACAGCTATTTAAATAACAGAATCAAAGAAATGTTAAATATGTTTTCAAGATTATTTTGCTAAAATATATAAAATTCAAGTATTTTTTATTATCTTTCAATGATTGAAAAATGTTTATTTATCGATGGGTTTAGTTGTATTTATTTGTTTGTTTTTTGGTTTGTTTGACCTCATTCTGAAGATGATTTTGGTGCCAGTGTCATTAATGGAGGATACCACCCAAACGCAGCAAGCCACTGATAATTTGCTCTTACATGTATACGGATGCCCTTGAGCATAATCAAAGGGGATTTGCACCCATTATTCACTATGGTATGAGGATATATTCTAAACCATTATCCTAACTCCATTCAACAAGGGGGCAGCTCATTTCAGTTTTTAAAAAGCTGTACATTAGTTCAAACATTTTTAAGCATATGGATTTTTGCATCTTTCTCCTGAAAGTATATGTTATGTTGTCCAAAGCAACTAAATAATGACCAAGAGAAATTGTTTTTACCATCAACATATATATATTACTTACTGATTGGTTTCTTTGGTTTTGCTGAGTCTGTTGAGTTTAATGGTGGACTCTGGCCCTCTTCATTGATGGCAGACACCCGGAAGACGTATTCGTTGTCAGTGATCATGTCATCCACATGGTATCGAGTATGCGATGGTTTCATTTCAGCACATTTCGTCCAAGTGCTTCTGCGAACCTCTCTCATTTCCACAAGATACGCTGTAATCGGGGAACCACCGTCTGATTCCGGCGCCTTCCATTCCAAGTCACAGCAGTCTTCTGTGACATCAAGGATAGTTAACGGTCCAACTGGGGCAGATGGTTTATCTGTGGGAAAATATCAAATATTTTACCAGAAAAACAAAGTTATGATAGTGACCTGGGAAAATAATGAATCTTTCTCCAATTATAAGGACCTTTCCTTTCTGTAGCACCTGGTTACTGTTTGCCTGTCTACTTAAATATAAACCCAGGTGAATTTCTTTCATATATATTTATTTCAGTACTGAAGTGGACCTTTCCTTTCTATACCACCTGGATACTGTTTGCCTGTGTACTTAAATATAAACCCTGGAGAATTTCTCTCATATAATTATATTTCTTTCAGTACTGAAGTGGACCTTTCCTTTCTGTACCACCTGGATACTGTTTGCTTGTGTACTTAAATATAAACCCTGGAGAATTTCTCTCATATATATTTCTTTCAGTACTGAACAGGATCTTTTCTTTCTGTACCATCTGGTAACTGTTAGCTTGTGTACTTACGTATCAACCCTGGATAATTTCTTTCATATATAATATATTGCTTGGTGTTTTGTACCCCAGTGAAGATTATTGAACTTATGCAAGAATTAATGGAGGATATCACTTGTAACTTGTCCTCATAGAAATGTTTTTGAGGATATCTCAAAGCGGACTGAAAATCAGGAACCACATTAGTAAGAAGATTGTTTGTTTGTTTGGGGTTTTACGTTGTACTTAACATTATTTCAATGGGTAAATGAAACCACCCTTAACACTACTGGCAAGCTATGGTATAGCAATAATCTATTATAAAACGGCTTCATTTTCCTTATTATCTTACTGTAGTTCAACAACTAAAGACAACTGTTTTCAAATTTCTTACCAAAGGGACTCTTGGCCATAACAGGGAAGTCCATTTCTAGAGCTGGTCCAACACCTACTTCATTTTCAGCTAAAACTCGGAAGTAATATTCATTTCCTTCTGTCAAGTTTGGGATACAATGCTGTAGAGTCTGCGAGTCAACTTTGTCAACCTTATTCCAGGATGTCCTCAAAGCTTCACGTTTCTCTAGGATGTAGTTTGTAATCGGCATGCCGCCATCATGTTTGGGAGGCTGCCAATCAATAGTTATAGACTTACGCTGGACGTCTGTCACTTTGACAGGTCCAACCGGCTTAGATGGCGCCTCTGTAGATGTAACAAATAGCATCATTACCATTCAAATATAAGTTCTTCGATTTTTTTACATATTTATCTATTTATTCCATGCTATGACAATGGTCATTTCACTTTATAAAGCTGAGCCAGTGTTAATAGAGTGACCTCTGATAGGCCTGGAAAGTGGGTCCGTTTTCACAGTGTGTCTGTATTCTTTTCAACACAGAAAATACAGAAAACGGACCAAGTAAGATTCTTGGTGTAAGCCGGTTTCTGGTGTATTCATTGTGAGTATATTGTGGTTTCTGGTATATTCATGATCAGTTTATTTAGGTTTCTGGTGTATTCATGGTCAGTATATTAAGATTTCTGGTGTATTCATTGTCAGTATATTTAGGTTTCTGGAATACTCAGGCATAGATACACACAGGTATCACTGTAGTTGCCAACATGGGATAAAATAAGAAGAGATTATCCAAGCTAATGTATACCACTGAAAATTATCCCACTTTTTCAATTTTTTAATTAAAGTCAAATGTTGGCCTATAAGCTGGATTAATTTTCATTGTCAAATGTCTGATAAGCTAAAGTTACTTTTTTAAAAGATCTTACCATTGTGAAATTTTAGAAATATATCAGTTAACAATACTAACCTGGTGGTTGACGTGCAATAACAGCTTCAGACTCCAAAGGTTCACTGGTTCCAGCCCGGTTAATAGCACGTACACGGAAAGTGTATTTACCTCCCTCTTCCAAGTCTTTGGCACGGAATCTTGTAATGTTACCATGGACTTTGCCAATACGTTTGAATTCTTCTTTACCAAGCGCCAATTCAATTGTATAGTTGTCGAGTTCGGCGCCACCGAGATCCTGAGGTGGAAGCCAGTCAAATGTCAGAGTGGTTGGCTCGACGTTGTTGAAACGTATCGGGCCGATGGGTGGCGAGGGTGCTTCAGCCGGACGTCTGGGAATAATGGCTTGATCCATTTCAAGGGGTTTGCTCAAACCTTCAGGGTTCTCAGCGAAAACCCTAAAGAAGTACTCATTACCCTCAATAAGGTTATCGATCAAAAGGGTCAGCACATCGGAATCGACCTTCTTCACCTTGATCCAGCTGGACCATTTCTTATCCCGTCTTTCCACGACATACCCAGTGAGATCGAGGCCCCCATTATTGGCTGGAGGTTTCCATGTGATTGAAGCAGAGTTGTCAGTCATGTCACTCACAATGATAGGTCCTTCAGGTGTAGAGGGTGGATCTGAAACAAGATTATTTTAAAATTCTGTTAAATTTTGTTTGTTTGTTTGATTTGTGTTTTACGCCATACTTAAGGTTATTTAACTTATATGACGGCGTGCCAGCCCAATGGGTGAAGTAAACCACCCCAACGCCACTGGCAACAAACATCGACAAGATACAAGACAATCACAAGACAATCACAAGACAATCACAGGACATAACAGGACGCCACAATAGCTTCTTGTTGCCCCTTAGCTCTGGCAGTGAGAAAAGCTAAAAAAAGTAAGATGTTTTGTGTGGGAAACATCTTTGACAGTTTATTGCTTTCTGGAATGAGATTGAAAAAGGCCAAAATATTTTTAAAAAAAAAACGTAATTTATCTCATCTCAAATAAATCGCATAAAAAAAATAATAAAATAAATATCTTTAGAAATGCAAATATGTTATAAATTCATAGTATATCCTAATGCACTTGTTCAACGATTTTTTATTAGACTTACTGAAAGGACTCTTTGGCATAATTCCAGAATCTGTCTCAATAGCTTCGGAAAGACCCACAACATTTTCTGCCATGACGCGGAAGAAATATTCCTGCTCCAGTTTGAGGTTAGGTATTGTCATTGTCAACTCTTCATCAGGCAGGACTTTTCCTGCTGGACTCCATGTTGTTTTCCATGACTCACGTTTCTCAACCACGTATGCTGTGATAGGCGAACCTCCATCAGCATCACTTGGGCCCCATGCAATCGTTATGCTGTCCTTTTGAACATCTGAGGACTTAAGGGGGCCTTCAGGGGAAGAGGGTTTCTCTGGAAAAGTAAAGGCAATTAATATATTTATTCATTTATTTATTCATTTCAACAACAACGCGGTATACCATGTTTAATTACAGGGATGATAACAGATATAAAATTATTTAACAACAATGTATAAAACAAGTTTGTACAAATAAAAATTGCTATTTACAACTGTAAAATATAACCTGATGAGATATAAAATGCTACAAACTATCCTGATGATTAAGTATAAAAGATTTTACTACACTTTGTTTTAAAAGATTTCAAACTATGAAATTGATTAAAAAAGTTCTGACACATAGGTAACAAGAATGAATCCTAAGTAAAAGTTTCTTATAATTTGGATAATCAAATAAAAGCTAATTCTTAACTGTCAAACTGGACACTGAGTATTAATCAGAGGACTCAAACTGGAGGTTTCATATTTTAAGTATTTGTCATGGAAAATCTAATTCCAGTACAACAAGGGTAAAACAGGCCTTACCTAATGGTTTCTTGGGTTTCACAAGAGATTCTGTTTCACATCTCTTTCCAACACCCATTTCATTTTCTGCAGCAACAGCAAAATAATATCCTTTCCCGATCTTCAGATCTTTGATTGTATAGTAACTGTCAAATGCTTTCACTTTATCCACCTTCTCCCATTCACCATCGTCAGCCATTTTGAAAATATGGTAACCAAGGAGTTTTGATCCACCATCTTTGTTTGGTGTAGCCCATTCAATGGTAACATTATCCTTACCCACTTGGCTAATGCGAACATGGGGAGGCGGACCAGGTATTTCTGCAAAACAAAAATTGAACATTTTCATTTAAGTGCGTGTTGGCTAGCACACTCAAGGTTATTTCACTAATGTGACAGAGGAGTCCCAGTGTGAATGGTAGAGGAAATAAGATCATTTCTGCAGGACAATCATGTTCAACTGCATAAAGTAAACTTTGTTTCTACAGTGGAGAGCGTTCTTGGTCTGTTTTCCATCCATTGTTTGTTTGGTGGACAATCTTAAAGTTGTGATGACAAGCCTTCTCATTGTCTAATGTCTGAACACCCGCCCCGACTGTGACAAACTTCCAGTGCAATATAACTGGATGACTTGAATGCTTTGAGATAACAGGAGTTATCTGCGATCTAAATTGTACCAGTTTCAAGTTTAACAAAATTGAACTAAGCTGTTTTGCTCAGTCCACTGGTCATTTTGTATACTCAAATGTTATTATATTCTGTTTTTAAACTAACAAACCACTTTGCAATAGAACATTTTTAAACGCTAATTTTTAAAACACTTGAAATAAAACTAACCAAGTTTCTTTTGAGGTGCAGCCATATCTTTGGATTGAAGAGGCTCACTTTCACCTTCAGCATTGACGGCTATCACTCGGAACACGTATTCATTGTCGACGATTAAGTTAGGGACGGAGAATTGATTAACTGAGGGTTTGACCTCTCCAATTCTACCCCAGGCGCTTCTGCGAGTCTCTCTCATTTCTACAATATATTTCGTTAATGGAGTTCGGCCATCAGTTTCAGGCGCTTTCCACGTTAATTCACATGAATCCTCCGTAACGTCTGTTATTGTCAATGGTCCAACGGGAGATGACGGTACGTCTATGAAAAAAAAAAATGTAAGGGTTTTAAAATTCCTAAAACAACTAAATCTGGTATGATATAGCATGTATGGTATAAGAACTGAGCATTTGGATAATACATTTGTGATAGTTTGTCAAAATATTACAATAAATTAAATTTATATTTAATTTTTTGTATGACAGTGACAGACACTTTACAATTTGACCGTTGATCTTCCAAAATGCTTTTTAATGGGACATTGGCTTAATTGTTTATTTACACAGATGCAGAGTTATTCACTTCTCCTTTGTTAATTGTCATTAATCTGTCCTTTTATTATTTTTGCACCGTGAATATATTATGGTAATCTTTGATCTTATTTTTCAATAAGTTTTGTTTTGGCGTATAGGAAGAACAGTTTTAATGTAAACTATCTAATTTATTCACTCAAAATATTAAGATCCAATTCAAGACATCTCTGAGAGCTTATCTAGAACATTGCATTATTTATCAATTTTAAATTAATCCACATCCCGGTGCCACTGTGATTATTCTTAAAAAATATAAACTACTCACCAAATGGACTCTTGGCTTTAGTGTGGCTTGAAGACTCTAATGGCTCGCTTAGACCAATCTTATTTTCAGCCATAACTCTGAAGTAATATTCACACCCTTCAGTCAGTCCATTAAAGCAGTATTTGGTATCGTTTGGTCCAATCCGGTCCACTTTGGACCACATTGTTCTCTTTGCGTCCCGTTTTTCCAGAATATATGATGTCAATGGTGATCCTCCGTCTTGTTTCGAAGGTTTCCATTGGATGGTTATTGAGTCTCTCTGAACATCGAGTACTTCGATTGGTCCAACTGGTTTACTTGGTTTCTCTGGATATATATTAGGTTACAATGATGATAATTTTTATCCACAACAGGACAATAAAATTACGAAGAACACTGTTAGAACGCTTGGAGAATATGTAGCTTTACGCTATGGATTAAAATCTTCAAGAACTGTTAGAACGCTTGGAGAATATGTAGCTTTACGCTATGGATTAAAATCTTCAAGAAAAGGTTCAGACCAAGAACATTGTTAGAACGCTTGGAGAATATGTAGTTTTAACGCTATGGATTTAAATCAGACAAAGTATTCCGAAGGAATAAACCAATGCAAAATATCTAACAACATACTTGCATCCTGAATACTTTTGCCTACTTGGCTGAATTATGTACA
>JAUELC010112819.1:0-11664 GCA_031471745.1 Cryptochiton stelleri
GCGCAGTGATTGCAGCTCACGGTGGCCACACAAGGTACTGACTTCAGCGCCCTCGTGCGGCGCTTTTCGGTGACGAAAAAGCCTCCGCTGCCGTCGGTCCATAGCCAGAACACTACCACATACTTGCACCAACTTTAAATGTGCTACCCCCAAAAATTACTGAATTATCCCACTTTGTATTAAAAGAGATAATTCTATTAATATTTCGCCTATGCGTTTCTTTTTTGACAGAGTATATACATATATCCGCTTACCCTTAAGAAACGTCCATGATATAGTCTTCAATAACATTTACGAGTTCATCGTTCGATATTCACAATATATATATATATATATATATAGTTCGCAGTTCGAAGTCCGCAGTTCGTAGTGGTCAGATTTAAAACCTATATTATGCATATATATATAAAATAATGACTGGTCCCCTTTGAATAACGAACTGCGAACTGCGGTCCAACTTCACACACGTTAAAAATTCACATATCTGTAATAATATTAACATATATTGTTTCGACCGCCTCATCATCATTGTCAGTAAGGTGTGTTAACAATAGCTGCATCAATACATGCGGCATAGTGTGCATACAGTCGTTCTGTATGTGATGAAATGAATTTACAAAATTTACTACTGTTTCTTTCCGCTTTTCTTTTTCAGTATTACCTGATGTCCTGTCGAAGAAACGATGTTGCGTGTTTTGCTGGCAATCCTAGTTGTGATGTACGCATTTGATGATACTAACCTACACGTAAGTGGGTTATCTACCGATGGTATACCGACAATGTTTTCCGGACGAGATGTATCCCCTGTGTCAGAAGTGAACTGGTTGACCCAATATAGCCAGTCTCCTAAAATAAATGAAAAATCAGACGACCTACTAGACGATAACGAGACAGAAATATTCAGGAATCCCCATGTGACAGCTAATCATACAACTACGAGTTCGCTAAACATCGACGAAAAAAACATAAGGCTTTCCTGTTGGACATCATCTCCAGCCGTTGTCGATTCGATGATAGAGTTGACTGCCTCTAATGAATCCTTGTTAACTACTACTAGCGAAGCGTTTGGTCAACTTAATGAGATGACACAGCTTATTTCAAAGAAAACGGCTGATAAATTATCATTTACTTTCTTGTATATTTTAGAACCACTTGTAGCTGTGACAGGATGTGTTTGTAATATATTTAATATTATTGTTCTGCGAAAGCAAGGGCTTGGTGAGTCCACAACATGTTATCTCTTCGCTCTGAGTATGGCCGATTTGTTTTATCTGATGTGTGCGTTACTGTATTGCGTTTTTATAATCTTAAAGGATAAGAACTATTCCGCTTATGTTGAATGGGCTTCGGGAATGCATTATAATGTAGTCCGACAATTCTGTGTTATTGCGACTGGACGGATTTCAAACTTTTTGGTAATGGTGTTGAGCATTGAGCGATTTATTGCGGTTCGATTTCCTTTGAGCATAAAATTGACACCGCTTTCACGGCATCCTAAGAAGATAATCATTGGAGTGTGTTTGTTCATTATCGCTTTACTCACACCGAATATCTTTAAAACACAATTCGCACCATTTCAAGACCCAGTTACTAACATCACAATAGCCGCATTCACGTTAACAGAATTCCAAAAAGAGAACAAAGAGTTTTATATTTATTACACTTATTTTATTTTGGTTTCCCTTACATTGCTCCCAGTCCTGGTCGTTCTTAGTCTTAATTTAGGGATCATTGTTGTTCTGAAAGGTTCCAACAGGATCGTTGTCAAGATGAACGTTGGTGGCACAAAGCGTCAATCGAAACAAGTTAAAATCACACGAATGATCATTGCTATTGCAGTCATATTTCTGATCTGTGTATCGCCGGGTCTTGTCCATACGTTGCTTACCATTTTCTATCGTCCTTATTACGTTGATAACCCAAATCTTAGGGAAGCATTTCAAGTCACATTCCCAATTTTTGATATCATCAATTCGACAGTGAACTTCATCGTATACATTATGATGAGTGACAAATTCCGTCGAATATTTGTTGAGGTATTTTGTCCAAAGCATAATAAGCAAGAGCAGGAGACGTCATTCGAAAGAAGAGGACAAGCAGATGAAACTTTGAATACATATATATAGGACAAACGTCAAATTTATGTTCATATGTGGTAACATTAATATGTTGCTTACCAATAGTGATTGTCAGTTGTAGATAAAGAAAAAAACATATATCTTTTGGAAACGTCAACTAAACGGGTATATCTGGTATCCGTGTTGTGATTTTGTTAAATAGTGACCACTTGTTGTTTAGTGTAAAGTTGATGAGCATTGAGCACATTCGCCATTTTCGTTCCTTGTTCCTTGAACTGACGCACTTGATTTGCTTGTCAAGCTGCAACTTCCGGAGGACATGACCTGCTATTCTGGATATTCGAGATTACTAAACATTTTTCAAGAGTAACCTTTCTTAAGGGTTGGGTTTGTGCATATGGTTTAAATAACCTGATCATAGTTTATCGTATTTTTGCGGGTAATGTTTCATTCTCAGGCTAAACTATATAACTACCTTTAGACGTGAATATCCTAAAATTTAGGACGTACAATTGCTATATAGTTGCTTTATTTGTACTCCTATAGAACTTGAGTAACGAAAAGACGAAATTAATCCCATAGTGGAAATAAGCATTATACCATATATAGCGGGTCAAAGTTTATCTTAGTTATTTGCCCATCCAGTTTGTGTTTTGACTGATGCACAACAGTCTACAGGGTACATCTGTCTTTTTCGTAATTTTATTGATTGATGTGATCATATAGTTTGGATGTTATGTTTATCAGTACAACCGTTTTGAATAAAGCCAGTGTATTTGGCTTATACCTGTTCATTTTGACTGTCTTCAAGTTATGTTTGATGTATTATTCGCTTTATGTGGAAATAAAATATTTGATTGGTTAAAAAAAGTAGGTGAATTGTGTGCCGAGTTATTGTTGTCACGATGAGAAAATATTTCTTTGAAACCATCTAGTGACTATATTAGAAAAGATAATATTATTAAGGTCTTATTATATAAATAATATAAGTCGGTTCCAAAAGTAGTTCTGTCGTGTACCGTTGTTCTAATTGGAAGCACCCGAATGCGTACATCAAAATATAAATTCAATGATTTTGTTTGTTTGATTGGTGTTTAACGTCGTACTCAAGGGAATTTCACTGGTATAACGACGGACTATCCACTTCTTACTCTGCCTTACTTAATACGGTGGACAACCGAGAGGAAACCTCGTCACCCACTATAGCCGGAGTCACCTCATGTGACTCCCTCATATACCTGTGGTCGACTGAGCGGATCGAACCCTTACGGTACATTGAAGGAGGATCAGAAGTCAGACACGCTAACCACGGCGCAGGCCCTAAATTAAATGAATTGACTGGGCAAAACAAAAGGGTTACAGTGCTAGGAAACACACCTAGGAAATGTATACTTGATGAACGAGTGGATATTTGTAAATATTTAAGAGTGTGTGATATGTTTCAGCATATTACGATAAAGAAATAACTTCCAAAAACGTTACCCCTGGACATGGGTCGTCATCTTGTTGACGAGACATCCAAGCGCTCTGAAGCAAAACAGGCGAGAAATTGATGCCTATTCACATGTTGACATTTGCGTTCGATAACAGCTGTGCAATTTAGGAAAGATACGAGTGTAACCGATACAGTTGTAATAAATAATGACCAATAATTACATTGAAAATAATAACAGTACAGATATCTATGGATACTTATTGTTCTTGTACGTCAAAAGTAGCAGGATTACGCCTACACTACTGAGAATTTGATACCGATTTTTTAGGACAGATATATAGTACTAATTTTGGATACTGATTGTATTGAGACAAATGTGTTTTGAACTTGCTAAATCCTGGTACTCGAGACCTTGAGCGGCTGTATATGTACGGGACTTGACACTTTAGGCGGTGATGAAGGTCAGCTGTTATAGACAGGGGGTGATAAGGATGTATATGAATCATTCCATTGGTACATGAACATGATGCCAGTACATGTATGTCAGAGCGTTTAGCAGTTGTTGAAATTGTTCAGCAGTTCTTTATATCATCATCATGTATAAGATACCGGGAGCTCTCCATTCTAAAGTTGTCCTGGTCAATTTTCAAAAAATACTGTAACTTTTTTTAAAATGGCGGATAGTAGATGGAGTCTAAACACCAGTGACCTTCCCCATCTGTATAGACCATTCTGGATGGAATCGACTGGTACAAAAAGCTGGTAATATAGATGAATACCTGAACAACAAATCAATCCATGATGGCTGTGGAACACATTCTCTTGAACGGGTTATAACGAGACGTCTTTCGGGCGCCTCAGAAGATAGTATAATGAACGACGAGAGGACCAGGTGGAACCCTACTTTGATGAAAGATGGATGGGAGAATTTGATGAGTCACTTTTAATTTTATTTTTACGAATGTAGAAGAGATGTTTAGAGTTGATGAAATGGATGTATATGACGAGTCACTACCCCATGAAGGTGATGATAATGAACAAATTGGGAGATGCGATTTTTAGAGCGGTTTCTCTCAGGCGAGTAGGCAAGATAATGTGCTGTCGTCTTGTTTGCTAGTTAATTGAAAAGGGGGTTTGTTTGTTTTTCTCTACTATGATGTTAAATAACCAAAGTTCACGGTCATTCATTATTCCATTCATTCTGTCATTTTTGTTAAGTTTATTTATATTATAGAGTTTAACTCATGTAGGTCTAATCCTCCTATCACATCTGATCTGATTAGGCTGTCTTTATGCTGTTTATCAGCAGCTTGATTTCCTCCTCTGTGAACATGTATAGTTCTGGGACAACGTATGCTGATTCAGTGTTGTTGCTTTTTGTTTTGTTTTTGGAACAGTCTATGTATATTTTGAGATATTGTCTATAGTGTTGCTCTATATATATGATAATGTTCTTGATCGTATGTACACGGGATTATCTTTCTTTAAGATTATTTTGTGAATTGCAGTGTCTACCCTGGGCTTACATAACCGATGCACGGCGGTGTAACTTGTTTCCCAGTGTCCAGAGCTGGAGTAATATGGATTCGGTGCTCATGGCAAAGATAATTGATTTTGTGAGCGAATGGGGCATAATCTTTCGACAATTTCGAATATAGATATTCATATTAAACTGTTTGCACCTAGAATGGAATGACATGGGTGATTATTTTCCTTGGAAATAGCCGTGTTAGTGTATGTAATTGTTCGGTATAAGGAACGACGAGAGGACGATAGACAGCTATGACCACTCTATTGTCATCATTAACGCAGCGAACTTGTCTGGACACGCATGATAGCCCTGGCTGATCTGACTGATAACCGCTATAAGGTGGGACTTTGTGAATCTGTAAAGTGGGTATTAAGATACCAACAATGAGGCCTGAAATGTCGTATGACTACTTTGTATGAATTCTTAACCGTAAATGTTGACATTTAAGAATGAATGAGCAGGTCAAATATAGTCACTTATGAAGTTTTGTAATCAAATTTATCAATGTCTTGCAAATGATTTTGTTTGTCTAATAGAATAGACCTTGAACTGTGATATGGTGTCTTATTTATTCGAACTTTTGCTGAGAACGATCTAAGTATAATTATTTATCTGTACCACCTTAAGAAGTCGTATAAACGACACATAATAAATCTTAAAAACGAACATGGCACTGTTTTGATTCCCACATTGTGCTCTTTAAAATGTAACAAATTTGAAGTTTCTACGATCAACAGTTTTCGAGAAATAAACATTGTTCTCTGTAGAATCTGCCCAAATCTGAAGCGCCAAAAATTGGGAATTGAAGTTTATTTGTATGTTTGTTTGATTGGATTTGTACGCCGTACTTAATGCTATTTGACTGATATGACGGCGTACCAGTCCAATGGATGAAGGAAACCACCTTCGAAAATCACTGGCAACAAACAATAACAAGATACGCAGTTCAAGTTGAAAACAGGTTGCATGATATGGCGAAATTTGCATGGGGTATGTATAAGTCTGTGTTATTGTAAACTTTTTGATTTTGAATTGTTAAATAAGTCAGATTAAAATGCATGTTGTACAATACAATGAGTCTACTTATGACAAAGCCGCATATTTGTTTTATGAGCTTTCTCACAGTGGGTGGGTAAGCTGATCTGTTGAATATATTAACTTTATTAGACTGACTTGATTGGTTATTTCTTGCATTTAATAAAAGAAAGGCAGTATTGTTGAACTTCGTTTAGTGGCATTTAGAAGTTGCAGATAATACTGATTAACTTCTGACTAAGCGTGTCTGGTTTTCACACTGATATCCTTCAAACTTTGCATCATGCACGTAGATGCACTCTGCGTTTTATGTTATCTGGGGAGTTAGGAAGATACCCACTTTCCTTCACTATTTCTAAAATAATGTTTGTGTTTTTGATCGGTGTTTAACGTCGTTCTCAAGGGTATGTCACTTATATGGCGACGGATTACCCACTTCTTACTCTGCGTTACTAAATACGGCGGGAAACCAGGGAGGAAACCTCGTAAACAACACCATACGCGATAGCGGGAGCCCCCTCGTGTGACTCTCTTGTATACCTGTGGGATCTGTAAAAGAATATTATGCTTTGAGGCTAGAATTATTATTGGTAAAGGTTCGAAAAGTTTGGTATATTATGTACATTATATAAGGAAATGAATCAAATTTGGTAACCAATCAGACTAAATCTCAACTGACAACTGACCAAAACTACCAAACTTGGATCAACCATGTGACGAATTTCTCAAAAGGCAATGTTTTCCTACATATAAAACATAAAATCTTCTAGAACCATATTAAATAATTGTGCCCCCTTTTTAAATATATATATATGTATAATCGTTTGTATTTTTTGTCATTGAATTATTCATTTGTATACAGGATACACATATATGATACTCACTTTTACTGATAATTGTCTCTGATGAGGTAATTAAAAACCTGTAAATAGATCTATGTGTACTTTAAAGTTGTCTTGATAAGCGCCATATTCATACATTTATGACATTGATTAACATTGTGACGGCCGTCAAAATACATCGATATCATGTACGTCTGATGTCACAATGTGACCATAGTTTACATGAAGTGAAGTGAAATGAAGTGAAGTCAAATTTGATTGAGTTATCTCACAGTGGATGGTTGAGCCGGCCTGTTGAATATAATAGCTCAGGTGGAATACACAATTGCCGGGCTGACTTGATTGATTCCTTATTCTGTTTTATGAATGAAACTGTTGAACTTCTTATAGGGGCATTTAGAAGTTGAAGATAATCAAACTTGGAACACACTTTGATGGATTTCAACTTCTGTATTACTTCGTAGGCGTTGTGACACAGTTACGTGTTAGCTAGCTAGTTAGTAAGTTAGTTAGTTAGATTGTTAGTTAATTAGTTAATTAGTTAGTATAAGTGTGGCTCAATTCAATAATGTGAAGAAAAACTTTCCATACTTACATTTGATGGTTAAATATGTTGTTACAATACAGATAAAATAAACTATGACACATACAAGGATTGATAATAACATCATGAAAAATAAAACAGATGTACGTGTACGTATCAGCACGGCAATTAAAATACATCACAAATATCTTCAAAAGGATTCGCGGCAATTGACTGATTGTTTGATTAGTGTTTTACGCCGCATTCAGCGGTATTTCAGCTAGTCTGTGGCGCGAACATTTGACAATTATTACATATCATACATATTAGTTAATCATTGTTACTATTTCAGCACCAGAGGTTACATCAAAACGGACGGACATTAGTATTACAAATTCTAAATATGTCAAGGAAAGAAACATTTTTATTTTACATGTAATACTTGAACATATATGATCTTTAAAAATATTTCAATAGCAATAATTTTAAATTGGATTTGTGATACACACCGATCTGTTAAAGAAATCTGATGACAACATCGCAAGCAAAGCTGTCAAACAAATCGTTCAAACAGAATTGTGTTAAACTCTTGCCTAACATTGGCGGAGTCTACACAGTCTACTAGTATAATTACATCAGAACTGCCCCCCCCCCCCCCACCTTAGCCACCCCATCTGAACTATCCTGGAGCCGCCACTGCTGTCGCCTAACATTGGCGGAGTCTTCACGGTCTACTAGTATGTGTTTGATGTCGTACATGCAGTCACAAATACCACACTTTGGAGGATGTTCGTCTCTGACTATGTTAAACGTTTCAGTGAGGTGACTGGCCAATACAACATCCCGTTAGAACCACTTGGTCCTTTGCAGACATTGCATGGGAATGAAAATGTAGTGAATGTCAGGCTGTATGTCGTGGATTTTATTCTGGTCTTGCTGGTCCCATACATCCTTCCAACGGTTTAATATGTATTTACAAATTTTGGGCTTAAGATCGTTATAATATATTTGTGTTTGAGAAATAGGCTTGTTCGGAACAGCTTTCGCTACCCTGTCCACAACTGTGTTTCCAGGGAAACCAAGATGACTACGTATTCAGCAATACAAAACGTCTGCTCCACTGGTAACTAGACCGTTATACTGTGAAAGAATCTGCTGGATTGCAGAATGCTTGACCTTAAAGATATCAATAGCTAAAAGACAAGACAGCGAATCACTGCAGATAACAGCCTTATTAACATGGTGCTCTGAATTTAGGTCTAGCGCCAGTGAAATAGCATTGGCATCGGCAGAGAAAATGGACGAAGATGAAGGTAGACGAAAGGAGGCCAGATGCTGCAACCATACAGCTGCAGCTGCCACCCTATCTTCAGTCTTCGAGCCATCGGTGTAGACAAAGGAGTGGTTGATCGACACGACCGAAATAATGTCAAATGTCAAAAGCCATTGCACATTTATCTTTAGGAGCCTTACGAACTGACAAGGGGAATCTATATGCCCCAGCTCTTACTAGGGTGGGGGGGGAGTCTGCTAAGATAAGCTAACCGAATGCGGAAAAGATTTCTATCCAGCGTGATATTCGATTTTTAGGATCTTTCAGGCTGAACAACCATTTCAGTGCCTGATGACCAGTAAGAATGAGAAATCTTATCCCAAATAAATAATGCCGAAAACATTCTAAAAAATGTTTAACGGCCAGCATTTCCCTGTCTGTAACATAGTAGTTCTTTTCAATTTAAGAGTTCTGCTGACATACGCGATAATGCGCTCTCTTCCATTTGGATCATTTTGGCTAAAAACTGCACCAATGCTCACAAGCGTTCAGTGTCAAGTATGAATAGACATCCATCCTTTGGATAACCCATAAGTTCAGTGCCTGTTTCAACTGCCGAAACGCACTATCACATCAATGTGTCTATTTGAATAGAACGTGTTTCTTCGTCAATTCTGTAAACGGTTGAACCAGTTGTTGACAGGCTTAGGTAAGACACCTTGTTCAGAGATTATGTGGCCCAGACATTCCACCTCTCCTTTCAACAAACGACATTTTGATGGATTTTGTTTCAAGTTAGATTTTCTTATTCTATCCAGCACTTCCGTAAGAATATCTACATGTTCCTGGAAACTATTTTCAAGATAATGACATCGTCTCAATAGATAAGACATTTTACTTATTGCTGCCAAGAAAGTCCAACTTCGATGTATCTTTGAAATGCTGCTGGGGGATGTTTAAAACCGAAAACCATCGCTACGTACTCAAATAAACCGTATTTGGTGACAAATGCTGTTTTGAGTATTCGTCTAACGAAGCCCTCTAGCTAAGGGCAGCATGTTCCAAGCATAACCATGCTGTCTTTACTTAGCATTGGAGGGACATTATTCTTCCAACAGAGCAAAAAAACTCACTTCTTATGGTTTGTGTGGCTATTTACTGTTGGAGTACACCGCCGGTCATATAAGTGAAATACCCTTGAGTACGGCGTTAAACATCAATCAATCAATCAATCTTTCTTAACGGAAACCTGATTGTAAGTCAAACGTGGAAAACCAAATTGCTCCTCTGAGCGCATCTATGCAATCATGCGTTTTTGGTAAAGGAAAAGCATCACTTTTTAACATTGCATTCAGCCGACGGCATCGTGCATCACCGCTTTTCTTTTTCACAATGGGACAATGAGTGCAGCCCAAGGCGAATTGAGGGTCGAATACAACCTGGTGATTGATTTAAGTGGCGCCTCCATTCTTGTGGCGAATAGCATAGCCCAATGGAAACCGCCTGTACGTGGCCGCTTTACTGGTTTCCTATTCCCAGTATCAGTCTCGGCTTCAACAAGATTCATGAGTCCCAGATCATATTCACCTTTAAAAACTATATGTCCATACTGATTGAGTATGTCTGAAACAATGTTGTGTTTCTCAGCACTTAACTCTTCTATAGCATCCTAACGAAGCTCGGGTATCACTTTACATTTCTGACTAGTATCTTGAGATAAGTGAAACCTTCGGACGGAAACAAAAATAGTTCCTTCTAAATCGCTTCTCTATATTCTCAGCAAGTCACAGACATAAATCCAGACCCAAAATAGTCATAACACGAACAAAGGCGTCAGTGCCATTGTTGGATTTAACAATACTTGTCGCAACCAGAAGAGACTGCTTTTCAACAAATTCTGGACAGCCTTCCACAATAAACTTGTTACACTGAGTTATATCTACCCTACTATTAATTAATTAAGGGACAATGACGTTTTCTGTATCTGTCACCCTACGGAGTTTAGAAACAGAAATTTACTGCAATTTAATGACGTGCCTATTCAATATCAGAAGTCCCTCGTGTAAGGGATATCTGCAGGTCCGTTTGGACCTCTCTGTAGGATATCAATTCCTAAGAAAACTTAGTCTTCTATGTCAGCTATTACTACTTCCGCCTCAATATGCAAAGTTTTAAATACACTTCACAAACTCATATACCGACATGTTTGAGATATTTGCCATGGGCACAAAAAATGTTATCCTTGTCGATCGTACGTCCGGGTTCTGGGATAGTTAGAAATATTCAATCAGAGATCTGGTTCTGAAAGCACCAGCATCAATGGTAAACGTAACTTTAACATTATTTAATATACTATTTATATGCACACACCATCATAATTCGGAATATGTTCTCTAATGGAAATTAGATTTTAATCCGAATTAATGATGGCTTTATCATTTAGATCATAAACTTTAGGGACAGTATATTATATGACACAGTACATTATATCCTGTCTTATTCTCTCTTATATCCCTTCTTAACTTACTGCAATATAGTCTGGGGTAACACCTATCAAACACATCTTCTCCCTCTTATTCGACTCCAAAAAACGTGCTCTCCGACTAATAACTTTTTCAACTAAGTACGCTCACACTGAACCCCTATTTCGTCATTACAAACTCCTTCCTATTATATCCATAAACTCCTCTATCTTCTTACCCATCTCGCCTTCAAATTAGTTTACACACCAGAACTTTTGCCCACATTTCTTCAAGTTTACTTCACCAAACAATCTACAGTCTAACAAAACCCAACTAGAGCTGTCTCTTTTAACATATATAGACCCTTTCATAGAACAAATCTTACCCTACATACTTGTAAAATAAAAGGTCCTTCGCAATGGAATAAATCGCCCCCAGAATTAAAACAACTGCGCTCATTTTCATTGTTCAAATCAAAATTGAAA
>JAUELC010112929.1:0-11660 GCA_031471745.1 Cryptochiton stelleri
CGAACCCGGGACCTTTGGGTTACAGGCCCAACACTCTACCGACTGAGCTACGGAGGCTCACGATAGAATGAGTTCCCCAATTCTAACCCAGTGAAGACTGCGATTCTCTCTCAACATGAAGAACTGACACAGGGATGCTAAAGTAGCATCTTTCTTATCTACATATTCTTGTCAACCAGAAGGAATTTAATCAAGGCAACAATAGATATATGCCTTTTTTATTTACAAGCTCATCTTTCTTTCAGCAAATTTGAAAAATTTGACGCTATTAAATTTGAACCATAACAAACTAAGAACAGTTCCTCGTGAAATCTGCAGGTACGTTGATTGTTTCTGTTTATTTCTGCTGATTTTTGGCCTAAATTCTTGCTAGAGGCTCTTTATCATGTTTTACTCTTCACCACCATTGAAATTAAAAGCTGGTCACAGTGGTTACACTTTTATATATTAAAGCTTCTATAATTTCTGTTCTATAAGCTTATATTTTTGTCAATAGTACCGGTGAAGTTATTAAAACAAGTTGTAGGATAATGAACAATAACAATATTTCTTAAAGTCACACAGATGCAAAAAATTAGGTTTTGTCAACAAATTCTGATTGCCAAAAATTAACAAAGTTTATAAATTTGTTCATAAATTAAAAAATTCTGTTGAAATAAAAATGATTAACCCATGAATGCGTATATACCTACATCGCTTTTATGAGACCAGAGAATCCTGTAATGATTGGAATTCAACGTAATTGGTGCATTTTCATTTAAATATCCTGGCAGAATTTTCATTTTCAGATTTTTTTATATTCTTTAACTGTCACTTAACCCATAAACCTGGGGGTGGAATTAACAGAAAGCCTCTAACTTCTTCTTCTTGAGAAAAATATCTATAACTTATGTGATTCAGTAACAACGGAAAATATATAATTTTGGGGTATTTTTTAAAAAAATATAACAATATAAGAAGCATTTATGAAGCATATGATTGATATATCTATAAGAAATGAAGATAACTTATGATCAGTTATGATGAGTCCATGTATGTACAGGTCTTTGTTCTTTCTGTAAATTTTAAGCTGCATATAAAGGAATTGGTCAATGTGAAACAGTAATAATTAAATACAGAAAAATGAAAGGCATTAAAAATAAGATGTTATAGAAAACCCTTTTAAATTTGTCTGTATGTCATATACTTTAAAACGCGTTCGTATTTATTTGCCATAGAAATAGAATTTCACTTGCACGTACATATTTTATAGATATTTTAATACATGGATGTCGACGAATGTACTACATGCAATGGCAAGACAATTCCGTGTTTTAATCCTTCATTGTGGTATTAATCTTAATACGATATATAAACAAAGTGTCATCGCTGTATAAAATGAAGAGTACAATTCTGAAAACAGCAGATTATTGTGATGGCAACTTTTCAAATAGATTATTGACTGTGTTTATAAACATTGTGTGTAGTAAGACACATGTCGTATTGGTTATTGGGCCCCTGATAGGCATGCGGCGCGCTATTTTCAATTAGCCGATCTAATTCAAATCTTCCCCAGGTCAACTCAAACAATCAGCAGGGACGATGACATCATGTAGGGCTGATAATCCTTCAAATTTGAAAGGACCGACATTGTGTATATTATTTAGACTACGGGGTGCCTCGTTTTCTCCCAACTGTTGACTGTATTACACTGTCAAATCGCCAAAACAACCTAGCCATGTGCTTTTCTAGTTATAATAATTTATTAAAAAAACTCGTTCGCTGATTGGTCGCTGAACTCAACGTGGCTATAAAGTTGTGGACTATCGTTAATGATATTCATTCGTTGTATTCGTGTCACAGACTGTTTCATATTGTGTTACATCGGGAATTTTGTTGGTTCGATATACATCACTAATGTGCGATAGCACAGAGTGTAGGGGTTAAGTGTGTAATGATAGAGTGGATTTAGCCTGGCAGACTCATTGCTGTTGCGGAGTGATACTCTGCGTGATTCGGTTCTCACTGACATCTCGTTCAGTTGACGGAAGTGCGTTATAAGTGTTGAGTTCGACAACTTAGCTCCTCCAGTTTTATGTGGACAATTTAGCCCGATTTTCCCCGGCCTGTCTTACCCTCGGAGTTACTCTGAGGGCCGGTGACGACTCTGCTCAACGACCATGGACATTCTCGAAGGCGGACGCAATGACTTCGGTCAAGACCCCGATATGGTTGACATTTTGAACGCAGATATGTTCGGTTCGCCATGTGGGCTGGTAAGTTGATACTATACAGCAACAAGTTGTTCTGCTGTTAACTTCTTTAAAATATCACAGATCTCTATTATAAAGTTTTCAAGACTTATTCTTAATGTTTATGATTAGTTTAATACACTTTTGACTAAATTCGTGGGTGAATGAAATAAAACCGGCGAGTATAAAAGTCACCATATGGAATGCTCGTGTAAAGCATGTGTTTGAATTGTGATTGCTGCTTGTAGGCCATGTGGGTAACGCCCATTTTTTAAGAAAGACTCAAACTTCGAACACAACATTGAAAGACAGTTGACAGTGGGTTAGTGTATTCAGGGTGTGGTCAAATACACGACATGGTTTTTTTATTTTAAAACTTTTTTTTTCCATTTTTTTTCCATCCTGGTGGTTTTATTAAAATTTACAAGGTTTTCATAACCTTCTGCCCAATACATTTCCTGACATATTGTGAATATTAAATTTATGAACAGAGTACAACATTACATTTTTGTTCCATGGCTGGCTGGCTGGCTGGCTGGCTTTTAACTTAGTTACATTATTAGTTAAAGTTTTCTTTTATAACACATTGTTTATAATAAATTGTTTAATATTTTAATTTCGTAACTTCAAACTATTGCAGAGTGAACAGTTTTAAACAATTGTGTAATTTTAAAGTTAAAAATAAGCATAAAGATATTTTAGTAACCTAGTGTATAAATAAATCTAATTAGGTAGTATGTGTATAATATTAATAATTCCCGGGTTCGAATCCCGGTGGAAGCAAGCTAAGTTTTTTTCTCTATATTTATAAAAACATATAATATTAATAAAGCAAACGATGAACAGGAATTGCTATTATTTTGATAAAGCCTGTCAGATAGATAAGCAATAACACATAATTATGTGTGAAGATTAAGATAACACTCTGATAACACTCAGACATCTACAACAATTATCTTCATCTAAGTCTGATGTCTTACACATAGAAAAGAGGAATCAATGAAAGATACATTCTCCACTGCATGTACATCCACTATTATGCATATATCAGCCAGGTTTAAAGAGCAGCAGGCAAACATAACTGGCTTGATGGGGTGGTCTTCACAACTACACTAATGACATGATTTACCTGGGGTTTGTACAATACAGAGGGGTCCTAGAGTATAACCAGTCAACATCTCCTGTCATAGATTACTGTTATGTCACTTGTATTTCAAAGTATGGGATGTCTGATCATTCTACTTGAGTAGATTTTATTAAATAACTATATCTGTAAATTAAATTTATTAGATGATTTACAGTATAGCATGCAGTGAGCTAAGTAACTAGTGTCCCTTCAGGCTATGTCTGCCCCAGTGGGTCGCCTCACTCTACTGGACATCAGACTGAAGCTCAGAGGACAAGGGGTTAAAGGGCGACTAACTGGCCAGCTTTGGTCATCTATGATAGTTTGCCTGCACTCTGCCCTGTAGGCTTATCTCACAGTTGAACAGTTGTCTGTGATATGCCCCCATGTCATTTGTTATCCTTCCACTGGCACATTGGGATTAGAAGCAGACCAACATGTTCTAAATCTATACTAAAACATCTTAGTTATGTCAATATAAAGTATTTAATTAAAGGTTACACTTCTAAAACAAAAGCGGGTGGTTGGTGGGAGCTTCGTGTTGCTCTGGTGCTCTCGGAGCGAAGGGGAAACAAGAAGCTGTTGTGGCGTCCTGTTTTGTCCTGTGATTGTCTTGTGATTGTCTTGTATCTTGTCATTGTTTGTTGCCAGGTGCGTCGGGGGTGGTTTCCTTCACCCATTGGGTTGGCATGCCGTCATATGAGCGAAATAACCTTAAGTACGGCGTAAAAACCCAATCAAACAAACAAGCATCATTGTTTGTTGCTATTTACATTGTGGGTGCTTTCCTTACTTCACCTATTGGGTTCTGAAATCAACTCGAGTACGATGTAATAATAAACTAATAACTACGTGTAACTTAATTATTTCTGCTATTTTTTTTTTTTAAATATTAACCACTCTGACTTTCATTTTCTATTGACAGATAGCCAGTGGGTCAGGCACAGGACCAAGTATAGCTTTTGTCACAACCGAGAGCACAAATAGGGTAACTATTTTATCTTCCTGTCAAGCTTAAAAAGGGAGCATAATGTAGTTTCTGCACTTAAACAATAAACCCTGCATAGTGACCAACCATGTGACTACATGTATATAAAATGTCAGTATTTTCAGGTTTTATTTTAACCTCTAAATAGTGGTGGAAAAAATTTCTGCTAAAATGCAATGTTCAGTGTATACAGGTATTTGATAAACTCACAAGTTAGTATACTTAAGTTTTGATGAATACCTTATTCCATTTTTTTAATGTATCCGATTCTGTATGTACGGCGGGCTAAGGGGCAACATGAAGCCGACCTGTTGTGGCGTCCTGTAATGTCCTGTGATTGAATTGTATCTTGTCATTGTTTGTTGCCAATGGCGTTGGCGGGTGGTTTCCTTCACCCTTTGTGCTGGCACACTCTCATATGAGTGAAATAACCTTAAGTATGGAGTAAAACCCCAATCAAACAAACCGTATGCAGGTACTTGGGTACACTTGGATTTTTGACCAGTAAAATTTTGACTCCAGGGTCACTGGTCTGGTATACACCTGTGTCTGGTTTACTAAGGAATCAGTTTGAATGGATAAGATGCCAAGAATGGATTATGATGCCACACTGTCTGTCCGTTCTCCAATGTACCGTAAAGGTTCGAGCCCCCTAGTCGACCACAGGTATATGAGGGAGTCACGTGAGGTGTCCGGCAATAGCAGGTGGTGGTTTTTACGAGGTTTCCTCCCGGTTTTCCACCGTATTAAGTAAGGCAGAGTAAGAAATGGATAATCCGTTGTCATATAAGTGAAATACCCTTGAGTACAATTTTTTAACCCCAATCAAACAAACAAATCAATATTCGGAGTTACTCTTGTTTTATTTTTGACGTTAACATAATTGTAGACTTCATTTCATCTAGATATTTCAAAATTGGTGTATACATTTATTTGATCCAAAGGTAGAATCCTTCATAATTTGAATTTTATTCAGTCGTTTTTCTGGTTACCGTGACAATCAACTTGATTTATTCAGCTGTAGATAAAAAGTCGACCGTTTCAGCGAGTGATTTCAAATTGAATTTGTGGATTTTTTTATCCCTAGCTGGACTTCGTAATTGTTCGTTTACCCACAGAAAGTCGCATGAACATGCGAGAAGTTTAAATGTTGAAAGATGGCTGAAATACCGTTGAATGTGGCATAAAACGCTATTATTCTTTCAAGCTTCAGAACTGGTGTGAGGATATGTTGGATAATAGTATTTGCTGAAATTTCACACTTTGAACATTACAGCATTTATCACACATTAAACACTCTGGTTAAGGGCAGTATGTTTTGAAGTGTATTCATGGTGTCAACATTACTTTGCCAACAAAGCATACATTTACGGTATATACCGTAAATTTATGCTTTGTTGGCAAAGTAATATTCCTCCCCAGCTGACACCATGAATAGTAAACGGCAACACAACTTAACACAACCGTAATGTGAAGCATTATATATATATAATGCTTCACATTACGGTTGTGTTAAGTTGTGTTGCCGTTTACTATTCATGGTGTCAGCTGGGGAGGAATATTACTTTGCCAACAAAGCATAAATTTACGGTATATACCGTAAATGTATGCTTTGTTGGCAAAGTAATGTTGACACCATGAATACACTTCAAAACATACTGCCCTTAACCAGAGTGTTTAATGTGTGATAAATGCTGTAATGTTCAAAGTGTGAAATTTCAGCAAATACTATTATCCAACATATCCTCACACCAGTTCTGAAGCTTGAAAGAATAATAGCGTTTTATGCCACATTCAACGGTATTTCAGCCATCTTTCAACATTTAAACTTCTCGCATGTTCATGCGACTTTCTGTGGGTAAACGAACAATTACGAAGTCCAGCTAGGGATAAAAAAATCCACAAATTCAATTTGAAATCACTCGCTGAAACGGTCGACTTTTTATCTACAGCTGAATAAATCAAGTTGATTGTCACGGTAACCAGAAAAACGACTGAATAAAATTCAAATTATGAAGGATTCTACCTTTGGATCAAATAAATGTATACACCAATTTTGAAATATCTAGATGAAATGAAGTCTACAATTATGTTAACGTCAAAAATAAAACAAGAGTAACTCCGAATATTGATTTGTTTGTTTGATTGGGGTTAAAAAATTGTACTCAAGGGTATTTCACTTATATGACAACGGATTATCCATTTCTTACTCTGCCTTACTTAATACGGTGGAAAACCGGGAGGAAACCTCGTAAAAACCACCACCTGCTATTGCCGGACACCTCACGTGACTCCCTCATATACCTGTGGTCGACTAGGGGGCTCGAACCTTTACGGTACATTGGAGAACGGACAGACAGTGTGGCATCATAATCCATTCTTGGCATCTTATCCATTCAAACTGATTCCTTAGTAAACCAGACACAGGTGTATACCAGACCAGTGACCCTGGAGTCAAAATTTTACTGGTCAAAAATCCAAGTGTACCCAAGTACCTGCATACGGTTTGTTTGATTGGGGTTTTACTCCATACTTAAGGTTATTTCACTCATATGAGAGTGTGCCAGCACAAAGGGTGAAGGAAACCACCCGCCAACGCCATTGGCAACAAACAATGACAAGATACAATTCAATCACAGGACATTACAGGACGCCACAACAGGTCGGCTTCATGTTGCCCCTTAGCCCGCCGTACATACAGAATCGGATACATTAAAAAAATGGAATAAGGTATTCATCAAAACTTAAGTATACTAACTTGTGAGTTTATCAAATACCTGTATACACTGAACATTGCATTTTAGCAGAAATTTTTTCCACCACTATTTAGAGGTTAAAATAAAACCTGAAAATACTGACATTTTATATACATGTAGTCACATGGTTGGTCACTATGCAGGGTTTATTGTTTAAGTGCAGAAACTACATTATGCTCCCTTTTTAAGCTTGACAGGAAGATAAAATAGTTACCCTATTTGTGCTCTCGGTTGTGACAAAAGCTATACTTGGTCCTGTGCCTGACCCACTGGCTATCTGTCAATAGAAAATGAAAGTCAGAGTGGTTAATATTTAAAAAAAAAAAATAGCAGAAATAATTAAGTTACACGTAGTTATTAGTTTATTATTACATCGTACTCGAGTTGATTTCAGAACCCAATAGGTGAAGTAAGGAAAGCACCCACAATGTAAATAGCAACAAACAATGATGCTTGTTTGTTTGATTGGGTTTTTACGCCGTACTTAAGGTTATTTCGCTCATATGACGGCATGCCAACCCAATGGGTGAAGGAAACCACCCCCGACGCACCTGGCAACAAACAATGACAAGATACAAGACAATCACAAGACAATCACAGGACAAAACAGGACGCCACAACAGCTTCTTGTTTCCCCTTCGCTCCGAGAGCACCAGAGCAACACGAAGCTCCCACCAACCACCCGCTTTTGTTTTAGAAGTGTAACCTTTAATTAAATACTTTATATTGACATAACTAAGATGTTTTAGTATAGATTTAGAACATGTTGGTCTGCTTCTAATCCCAATGTGCCAGTGGAAGGATAACAAATGACATGGGGGCATATCACAGACAACTGTTCAACTGTGAGATAAGCCTACAGGGCAGAGTGCAGGCAAACTATCATAGATGACCAAAGCTGGCCAGTTAGTCGCCCTTTAACCCCTTGTCCTCTGAGCTTCAGTCTGATGTCCAGTAGAGTGAGGCGACCCACTGGGGCAGACATAGCCTGAAGGGACACTAGTTACTTAGCTCACTGCATGCTATACTGTAAATCATCTAATAAATTTAATTTACAGATATAGTTATTTAATAAAATCTACTCAAGTAGAATGATCAGACATCCCATACTTTGAAATACAAGTGACATAACAGTAATCTATGACAGGAGATGTTGACTGGTTATACTCTAGGACCCCTCTGTATTGTACAAACCCCAGGTAAATCATGTCATTAGTGTAGTTGTGAAGACCACCCCATCAAGCCAGTTATGTTTGCCTGCTGCTCTTTAAACCTGGCTGATATATGCATAATAGTGGATGTACATGCAGTGGAGAATGTATCTTTCATTGATTCCTCTTTTCTATGTGTAAGACATCAGACTTAGATGAAGATAATTGTTGTAGATGTCTGAGTGTTATCAGAGTGTTATCTTAATCTTCACACATAATTATGTGTTATTGCTTATCTATCTGACAGGCTTTATCAAAATAATAGCAATTCCTGTTCATCGTTTGCTTTATTAATATTATATGTTTTTATAAATATAGAGAAAAAAACTTAGCTTGCTTCCACCGGGATTCGAACCCGGGAATTATTAATATTATACACATACTACCTAATTAGATTTATTTATACACTAGGTTACTAAAATATCTTTATGCTTATTTTTAACTTTAAAATTACACAATTGTTTAAAACTGTTCACTCTGCAATAGTTTGAAGTTACGAAATTAAAATATTAAACAATTTATTATAAACAATGTGTTATAAAAGAAAACTTTAACTAATAATGTAACTAAGTTAAAAGCCAGCCAGCCAGCCAGCCAGCCATGGAACAAAAATGTAATGTTGTACTCTGTTCATAAATTTAATATTCACAATATGTCAGGAAATGTATTGGGCAGAAGGTTATGAAAACCTTGTAAATTTTAATAAAACCACCAGGATGGAAAAAAAATGGAAAAAAAAAGTTTTAAAATAAAAAAACCATGTCGTGTATTTGACCACACCCTGAATACACTAACCCACTGTCAACTGTCTTTCAATGTTGTGTTCGAAGTTTGAGTCTTTCTTAAAAAATGGGCGTTACCCACATGGCCTACAAGCAGCAATCACAATTCAAACACATGCTTTACACGAGCATTCCATATGGTGACTTTTATACTCGCCGGTTTTATTTCATTCACCCACGAATTTAGTCAAAAGTGTATTAAACTAATCATAAACATTAAGAATAAGTCTTGAAAACTTTATAATAGAGATCTGTGATATTTTAAAGAAGTTAACAGCAGAACAACTTGTTGCTGTATAGTATCAACTTACCAGCCCACATGGCGAACCGAACATATCTGCGTTCAAAATGTCAACCATATCGGGGTCTTGACCGAAGTCATTGCGTCCGCCTTCGAGAATGTCCATGGTCGTTGAGCAGAGTCGTCACCGGCCCTCAGAGTAACTCCGAGGGTAAGACAGGCCGGGGAAAATCGGGCTAAATTGTCCACATAAAACTGGAGGAGCTAAGTTGTCGAACTCAACACTTATAACGCACTTCCGTCAACTGAACGAGATGTCAGTGAGAACCGAATCACGCAGAGTATCACTCCGCAACAGCAATGAGTCTGCCAGGCTAAATCCACTCTATCATTACACACTTAACCCCTACACTCTGTGCTATCGCACATTAGTGATGTATATCGAACCAACAAAATTCCCGATGTAACACAATATGAAACAGTCTGTGACACGAATACAACGAATGAATATCATTAACGATAGTCCACAACTTTATAGCCACGTTGAGTTCAGCGACCAATCAGCGAACGAGTTTTTTTAATAAATTATTATAACTAGAAAAGCACATGGCTAGGTTGTTTTGGCGATTTGACAGTGTAATACAGTCAACAGTTGGGAGAAAACGAGGCACCCCGTAGTCTAAATAATATACACAATGTCGGTCCTTTCAAATTTGAAGGATTATCAGCCCTACATGATGTCATCGTCCCTGCTGATTGTTTGAGTTGACCTGGGGAAGATTTGAATTAGATCGGCTAATTGAAAATAGCGCGCCGCATGCCTATCAGGGGCCCAATAACCAATACGACATGTGTCTTACTACACACAATGTTTATAAACACAGTCAATAATCTATTTGAAAAGTTGCCATCACAATAATCTGCTGTTTTCAGAATTGTACTCTTCATTTTATACAGCGATGACACTTTGTTTATATATCGTATTAAGATTAATACCACAATGAAGGATTAAAACACGGAATTGTCTTGCCATTGCATGTAGTACATTCGTCGACATCCATGTATTAAAATATCTATAAAATATGTACGTGCAAGTGAAATTCTATTTCTATGGCAAATAAATACGAACGCGTTTTAAAGTATATGACATACAGACAAATTTAAAAGGGTTTTCTATAACATCTTATTTTTAATGCCTTTCATTTTTCTGTATTTAATTATTACTGTTTCACATTGACCAATTCCTTTATATGCAGCTTAAAATTTACAGAAAGAACAAAGACCTGTACATACATGGACTCATCATAACTGATCATAAGTTATCTTCATTTCTTATAGATATATCAATCATATGCTTCATAAATGCTTCTTATATTGTTATATTTTTTTAAAAAATACCCCAAAATTATATATTTTCCGTTGTTACTGAATCACATAAGTTATAGATATTTTTCTCAAGAAGAAGAAGTTAGAGGCTTTCTGTTAATTCCACCCCCAGGTTTATGGGTTAAGTGACAGTTAAAGAATATAAAAAAATCTGAAAATGAAAATTCTGCCAGGATATTTAAATGAAAATGCACCAATTACGTTGAATTCCAATCATTACAGGATTCTCTGGTCTCATAAAAGCGATGTAGGTATATACGCATTCATGGGTTAATCATTTTTATTTCAACAGAATTTTTTAATTTATGAACAAATTTATAAACTTTGTTAATTTTTGGCAATCAGAATTTGTTGACAAAACCTAATTTTTTGCATCTGTGTGACTTTAAGAAATATTGTTATTGTTCATTATCCTACAACTTGTTTTAATAACTTCACCGGTACTATTGACAAAAATATAAGCTTATAGAACAGAAATTATAGAAGCTTTAATATATAAAAGTGTAACCACTGTGACCAGCTTTTAATTTCAATGGTGGTGAAGAGTAAAACATGATAAAGAGCCTCTAGCAAGAATTTAGGCCAAAAATCAGCAGAAATAAACAGAAACAATCAACGTACCTGCAGATTTCACGAGGAACTGTTCTTAGTTTGTTATGGTTCAAATTTAATAGCGTCAAATTTTTCAAATTTGCTGAAAGAAAGATGAGCTTGTAAATAAAAAAGGCATATATCTATTGTTGCCTTGATTAAATTCCTTCTGGTTGACAAGAATATGTAGATAAGAAAGATGCTACTTTAGCATCCCTGTGTCAGTTCTTCATGTTGAGAGAGAATCGCAGTCTTCACTGGGTTAGAATTGGGGAACTCATTCTATCGTGAGCCTCCGTAGCTCAGTCGGTAGAGTGTTGGGCCTGTAACCCAAAGGTCCCGGGTTCG
>JAUELC010113040.1:0-18492 GCA_031471745.1 Cryptochiton stelleri
CTGTGATTGTCTTGTATCTTGTCATTGTTTGTTGCTATTGGCGTCAAGGGTGGTTTCCTTCACCCATTGGGATGGCACGCCGTGAAATAACCTTAAGAACGGCGTAAAACCCCAATCAAACAAACAAATAAAACACAAGTCAAAGAAACCCACCAGTGACATTGAGGGTGGTTCATTCATCCATTGGGCTGGCACATCGTCATATGAGTCAAACAACCTGAAGCACAGCATAAAACCTCAATCATTAAACCTCAATCAAAAAAATCATTAACAATCTGAACCAAATATGCATCAAGTTAGACAAATTAGTGAATTAATTAGAATTAGAAAATTAGGTTAATGTGGGTGCGCTGTTTCCATTTGCACCTACCAATTCTAACCGTGAAAAGTAAAACCTCTATCAACACTTGGATACTTAAAGAAAACCATACGTTTGAGGATCACTCCTCCTTGGGCATTTTACTCTTGGTCTTTTATTTTGACTAGTATGAATGTTACTATTGGTTACAGATGGCAGACCTGACGACTATGAACACGTCTGAAGAAGATAAGATCAAAGCTATGATGCAACAATCCACCAAAGACTACGATTCATCAAAGTATGTCCTAATCTCTACTCTGTTCTGTTATCTTCTGTTTGCTAAAGCACACCATGTAAAGTTTCACATTTTGTGACTGTTATCTTCTTCCTTATTATCGATATCGATTATGTGTTGCTTTATTTTGGCCATAAAAATAATAATAAATTGTTAATTGTGTTTCAATATATTTGTGTTTCTGGATGAATTCTTACACACAGGTCCCCTGGCTAAAGGCAGAAAGTTTCGAGCACAGTCATGCTGTCTTTCATTATAAACATTAGCACTGGAGGAACATTAATTTTCCAACGGAGCAAAACACTTCACATTTTATGGTTTGTGTTACTGTGGCTATTTACTGTTGGAGTACAATGCCGTCATATAAGTGAAATACCCTTGAGTACAGCATTAAACACCAGTTAATCAATCAATCAATCAATCTCACACACAATCTATATGTAAGCCTGTACCTGTTGTCCCACATCGTCCCTCTGGGTTGCTAGGTGATGAACTGAAAGAACATACCGGTACAGAAATGTTAGGCATGACAATATGAGTATAATAACAAAAGATGAATATACCAGGAATGTACGGTAAGTATTCTGCATTTGGTGCATTTTGACCTCTTGTGCATCAATAAAACTAAGTATACCAACACCTCCTCCAGCTTCCTCTTAAGCCATGGCAGCTATATACTACAGAATTGGAATATATAACCAATTTATTAAGATTGTGTGTTTGAATGATTGGGGTTTATAAAAACTTAAAGTTATTTCACTCATGTGAAGGAATGGACCGTGTGGCAGCACAATGGGTGAAGGAAACTACCCTCACATCACTGGCAACAAACAATGACAGGACACAAGACAAGCACATGACAGGACACAAGACAAGCACATGACAGGACACAAGACAAGCACATGACAGGACACAAGACAAGCACATGACACAAAACGTGGTGCAATACGGCAAAGTGTGCACATTTACAGAGCTAGAAACAGATCAGCTTCGTGTTGGCCCATAGCTCAGACTAATAGGACTCTGGAAGCTCTCTCTAACGAGAGACGCCACTTGCGTTGTGCTGTTGGCAGACAGTTTACAACATTTCTGTATTGTCTAACAGTATAATCTGGAAAAATACCCCTGGAAAAAGTGAAAATTTTTTCATGAACATTGAGAATTTCTCCCCAAATTCTACATAAGACTAATACATCATTTTCATAATTTCTCCCCTAGTATTTCACTCAAACCATGGTTGTATGGTTGCATGTTTTTCCAGGGGTGGTTATGAGAGTGTATTTTGACAAGAAGCATGTTTGATGAAGTGGGAACTTTATGATGAACTGAACATTATCATTGCACATGCATAAGAGGCCTTTTCACAAAAAAGTTGTTTAAAAAAAATATCGTACAATAAAACAATGCCACTACACACAGATTTGTTGAATAATATTTTTTGTTGTGCGACATTTTGTGAAAGTGACCCCAGGTCTTTTTGGAAAAGATGGAAGGCCAATCAAATGAGTGTTGCCATGCCTTACAATGTACAACAGACATTTACCTATATTTATGTAAGAAACATCTGAGTCCGTCCGACCCAACGGTTTCAATGTATCTTTCTCATAACAGGTTGTACCCTCTCTTAACAAAGGTGAATCTAGAGATTTTTCTTTTTGAACTTCAGATATTTTTCTTCTTTTCACATCATAGTCCCCATCCTTGTCTACTGGTACATTTGAGACTACATGGACAGCTGATTGAGAAACACTCTGGAAGTGACCTTGTTTGCCACAGCAGAGCTTTCTATCCAAACGTAAGTCTAGATTCACATCTTTGTATGTATCTGGCTTCAGAAGCTGAGCAGATCCATCTTCTATTTGGTTTCTATTAACAAGTGAGTTTTCACGATTATCTATCAACACAGAATGATTATGCTTGTCTTTGGATTCTTTCCTCTTGAAAAGTAAAGATTCATTTTGGTTTTGTTTAAGTTTATGTATGCCCTTTTCTTCAGCAAAACAGGATTTGTTTGTTTTCACATATAAATCACCAGAATTCCTGTCCACAACACTTTTTACACAGTCTTTATCCTCAGTGTCTGTATTAACTCTGAAAAAATAAGTATGTAAAATAAGAACGTATTAATGATCAAGAAAGAAACAATTGTATAATTAATAAACATTAAACAGCAAATAGGCCCAATATTACTGTAACGCTGATTAAATTTATACTTCACAAATTTATAATTAGGTCTTTCCTTTCCTGATGAAGATTTAAATACTCCAGGTAAATGCATGCCTCCTTTTGTAGATTAAAACAATATTATATATATTTATTTTTAAATAATGAACATTAAAATTCCATCCTTATACCAGCCAGATTGTTACTCATGATTAAAGAATGAGACTTCTGCAAATGACCTAACATTTCAACCATGAATCACTGTCAACCTTTTTGCAAGTTGTGAAAGTATTATAGCATATTTATAAAGAAACAAATTTATGTTCTTAAATAGCTTCCAAAGCAGTACTTTTTTGTCAAAATTTAAGGTGATTTAGGGTAAATTGCTGATGTTTTTTGCTGCATTGGTCCTGGCCAATTCATAGAAATGAAACAAAAACACAGAAAATTTATTGTACAGCAGACAAATCACTACACATTCCTGAAACAAAATTGAATTATTATCTTACTTATGATAACCATAACATTTTGTTTGCTTGCCTGTGACAGGCTAAGTTAAAACCCCCAAATGTTGGAAGATCAGTACAAAAGACACCCAGTCCATTAACCCACCCAGTTTCAGTAGGCCTTCAAAAACACCGGGCCAACCAGTTGTTATTTAAATAAGACAAGCTTAACAACTGACAATCTATTATCTGACATACATGTACACAACAAAATACAGCAGACTGAGAAGTAAGAATACACCTTTGGCTGTGAGAAAAGCGATAGGTGTTGGACAGCAAATCTTGGAGAAGAAAACAACAAGAAGGCACATCTGCAGTCTCTACTTCACAGTTTTTGTATAAAACAAGGTTACTTACCTATTCCAAGCTTTTTTTCTTGTTAACTGTAAGTTATGAGATGTGTGTCTTGGTCCATAATCATAACCCAGAGTCTTATAAAATACCTTCAATCTTGAAACTGAAATGAATTATTGTGAAAGTATAGGCCTAAAGGACATACTGTAATTTAACCCTTACATGATCAAGCTTAATAATTGTTTATAATATGTCCACATTGATGAATTGATATATGATTTAAAGGCTTACGTTACATAGATATAATTAGTTCTATTGGGATAAACTTGTTCAGCTTCTACTAAAGCACTTAAGTCTAGCCGTATATCTAGAAAATTGATAGATTACTTTGTCAAATCGACTTTTGATACAATTCAAAGAATACAAAATGTCTCAATCTTTGTTGGTCCCTGTCATTATGCCACCCAGGCTATTCAGTTTAATCTTTTTTTCATTTTAAGCCACGTATCAGTCTTTTCTAATCTGTACAAGAATGACACCTTGTATAAATTCCCCGAGTCCATTGATTTCGTCTTATCGAATTATAATAAACACAGATCAGATCCAACGGACATTGAAGCACTTGTATTGCACTTTTTGTGGAACGTCAATTTGAAAGTAATTAAAGTGAGCTATAAAATTTCTGGGGACAGTGCTAGACTTCAGTGCTTTACTTGAAGTCATACTAGTCCAGCTTAAAAGATCTAAGATTTGATAATGCAGAGACAGAAGGGCTATAGATTAGTACAACATATTGTCAGGTAGTGTGAGTGTACCCATAACACATCACAGGGGCTCTGTACCATAGCGATCATAAATGTATATAAATAATACTAGGTATTTTTAACATACCGGTACATGTATGATCGCTTTGGTACCGAGCCCTGCCCCAGTGAATATGCCTAGCTATAAGATAGACCTATAACATAACAAGATTACTTTAACTGAAATAATATATATTTATTAAATACTGGTATCACAAAACTGGTCATTTGCAGTTTGACAGCTTATATATTACATACAAAGCTTATATAATTTGTTTCGTTAGTTTTTTTGATTGTGGTTTTATGCCATACTTAAGGTTATTTCACTGATGGCGTGCCAGCCCAATGGGTGAAGGAAACCACCACTGGCAACAAACAATGACAAGATACAAGACAACCACAGGACATGACAGGACGCCAAAACAGATCAGCTAAGTGTTGCCCCTTGGCTCTGAGAGCATCAGCTTTTTACATAGCTTTTTAAGTCCGAGTGGCTTAGACCTTTAGTTCTTGATAATGTCTTATGGCGAAAACCAAGGTCTGAGATCTCTGTGTTGCATTTTTTGTCAAACCCTTCCACCCCCAGTTTGTATGCGGCTCGACAAAAACGTTTCTGAAACCTGGAAAATTGATGTGAAAAGTGTTGTAATCGCACGCAAAAAGGTAAGGAATGGGACACTTCATTTGGGTGTTTCAGAGATGTTTATGGTCCTCAACAAAAAAATCATACGGAGGATATCAGACCTTAAGTCCAGGATCGACACACTAGGCGAATTTTCACAGCCAATGGTTTGGGCAACTCGATTGCCAGCAAATTTCAGCTGGTGTGTCCAGTGCAACGACAGCCATTCGTGCATTGGCCGAAGCAATTTGCCAGCATCTAGCGTGTTTGATATTTCTTGCCCGAATATTCATCACCGAAGACTCGTTCGGCTAGTGCGTCTACTCTGGAGAAGTGTATCGCAAACTTTTAGAATTCCTCAACCAATCACAGACGCTCGAAGCATAAGATGACAAATAAAATGGCAACCTCTAGTCATGTTTCATCCATCACTGTAATCCATTCTGACCTATTTTTTAAACTGGAAATGAACTTAATTGATCGTGTGGCCTAGAGGTGACTATTTATTTACGATAGGCATTACATGTAGCCCTACAGCCACTCGTTGCCAGTCTTGCAGCTCTCTCAATTTAGTAAACAGCTTAATTTTATTTGGTGGCGGGATATCAATAGGCTACTAAATTTCGCCCAGTATGTCCACTGCATCAACAAAATAAATTCGGCGGCAACTAGTTCGAACGAACTACCAGAGACTGAAATTCGCCTGGTGTGTCCGTACTCCATAGCTTTAGTTTTTGCCAGAAAGAGAATAACACAACTTGAAAAACTATGGTCTGAGCCCCTCGGACTGTAAGTATAGCTTATTAGCTTATATATTACACACTAAAGAGTATATAGTCCTGATATAACTGAACATACACACTGTCTCTCATAGGCCACAGCAACAGTGTGTATGTCAGTTATATAAGTAAATGCAGAGTTCTGTATCTCTATCTGTCTATCATCAGCTGATCTAGCTCTATTAAAAATTGGGCTTGTTCTGTAACTTCTACTCAACAGCCTAAGAACAAGGCCCTATGATTTGAAATATGTTATCTCGCTTATCTCCTTTCAAGTGTGGTGGCAAAACAAGTCCAAATGTTTGTTGGCCATGGGTTAATGATAGTTTCTGTGCCATTTAGGCTATTCATTTCAATCTGGGTATAAGTCTTTTCTAATTCGTACGAGAAGGACACCCTGTCTATTGGCCAGACATCCTAACGACTTCATCAGCCATATGCAGACAGGGTGTCCTTCTCGAACTAATTAGAAAAGACTGACACCCGCAATATTGAAATGAATTGCCTAGATGGCGCACGGCAGATACTATCATTAACACGTGGCCAACAAACATTGGGACTCTTGCCCTGTGATTTTTGTTGCCACCACACTTGAGAGGGACTCTTGCCCTGTGATTTTTGTTGCCACCACACTTGAGAGTGAGGTTAGTGAGATTACATATTTTATTTTTAACTCATAGAGCCTTGTTCTTAGGCTATTGAGTAGACTTACAGAACAACCCCAATAGAGCTACAGCACAAGCTTATATAAGCTGATCAGGACTTATTACACACATTGTACCTGCTAGATGCAGAGGTCTGTATCTCTATCTGTCTACATGTAGCCTTATATAGATATGTACCTGCTAGCTTGTGTCGCTCAGAAGGCAGCTCATTGTCTGAGTAGTTGGGACTAACATCTTTATAAATCTTACAGTCTGATGGCAGTATGGTATACGGAATAGATAGATGGACATCAGAGAGAACAAGTTCGTGTTTCTCCATTTGCCACTACATTTTTAACCGCATATATACCGAGTTGTTTCCCCTGACTCCTTTTGTTCCAACAATACTCGAAGTGCTACCAGTCCGTCTCTCAGGAGTCCGGCTCACAAGAGTCCGTCTCTCAGGCGTCCGCTTTACCTGCATGGAGGGCGCCTCTGGCGAGTCCGTCTCACAGGCCAGACAGTCATGTTCATCCAACCGAAACTCAATATATACCGACGCTGGCATGTATATGAAGTGGATTAGTATATACTTAATTCAGGGATTAAAGTTGATTGTGGCAGCAGATCTCTTATAATACCGTACTTAATAATTAAAGCATAAACAAAACCAGTAAAATAAAATTACAATGTATGTAACAACAAAAGTTTCAAAGTATATGAATACTTATTGCATATTTTACTTTATTATACATATTAAATTAAAACGATATAAAAAAAAATAGCAAATCAATGATATAAACTGAATAAAATAGTCATCAACAGAATCAGTGTTACCGGTCCGTCTCTCAGGAGTCCGTCTCTCGGGCGTTCGCTACCCGGCCGAATAAGCTTTACAGAATAGGCCCGAGTCGGCTCTCAGGAGTCCGTCGGAGAGGCGTGCCCAACAAAGTGTATATTAATTTAGGTTCAGGTATACAAGTACATGCATGGAATAAGCATTTGATGGGAAAAAAAATTAAATTAAATTACAATGTATGTAACAACAAAAGTTTCAAAATATATTAATACTTATAGCAAATTTTATTTTATTATACATATTAAATTAAAACGAGATAAAAAAAAATATAGCAAATCAATGATATAAACTGAATAAAATAGTCATCAACAGAATCAGTGTTACCGGTCCGTCTCTCAGTTTAAATTAAAACGAGATAAAAAAAATTAGTAAATCAATGATATAAAGTTATATATTAAATCATTGATGCAAACTAAATAAAATAATCATTATCAATACAATCACCATGCAGTTCGTCCCACCGGCGTCGGATATACAGGCTGCACCTCGGGAGTCCGTCTCACAGACAGCTTGGGTCGATCAATATCAACGAACCGAAACTGAATTTGAACAGAGTGCATAGCATGTAAGAAGTTTATATATTCGTTTTATATAAGTATTTGCAGGAAAAAAAAATACAAAGCAGGTGCGTTATGTGGAACAACAAAAGTTTCCAAATTTATTATTACCGTACTGCTTAATATTTATTTGTTAGAATTTACAGGAAAGAAAAAAAACGTTACGTTATGTATAGAACAGCTTTAATTTTTTATTATCGTACACTTAATAGTTACAGCAAATAACATATGTTATAGTACACTTAATAGTTACAGCAAATAACATGTTATCGTACACTTAATAGTAACAGTATGTATTATTTTATTATAAATTAAATGAAAACAAGAGGGAAAATAGCACATAGAAATCAATATCAAAAGATCAATACAATAATGTACTCAAGAACAACAATAATGTATATGGTTATTAAATAGCAAATTTATGAGGGCAAACTAAATCAAATAATCATTATTAATACAATCATGTTAATTTAATATGTATACAGCGACACAGCAATTACAAGCAAGATAAACATTGTATATGGTGATAATCAATTCTGTAATATTTTTGTTTTTACTTTCATCATATTTAGAAACACATTTAGAGACAATTTCAAATAATACAATTTCAGATGAGGCAAATTAAATAAATGGAAAGATGTGAAAATGTAAAAATATTCAGTAATAAATATATAATTTCTAAAAATTTGATCATTAAATTTAACACTCCTTACAAAACCATTTTTTTGTTGTTGGCACCTGTTTCAACCCACAGCAGGCAGTGTGAAACCATTCTAGGCAAGCTTCACACACGACACTCACCTGCTCGCTAAGTGGACATGAACATTTCTTACAATGCCATACGGCACCCCTTCTTTTAACACTAATTAATTGTTCCAACGCCACCCACGCGTCATCACAGAAAAACTGTCTAATTTCCATAAAATCTATTGAAGGGTCAAGTATTTTGTTGTGGACAGCATCAGGAATTGTCTCCACTTCTGTTTCTTCTATCATTCCACCATTTAAAACACCTGTCACTTTGTCGTGGTCTAAAACCCAACTTAACATAGTCTTCTGACGTTGTAGTGTTGATAAATCTAAGAAAGCTGTTGTCCTTTTTCGTCTTTTTAGTCGGTCTTTTGGTCTAGTCGTCTGAAATATAAAAAAGAAGATTAATTATAATGAGGTTAACATGGTACATCTGTTATTAAGTTTAAAGCTAAAACATTTTTAAAATTTTAATAACTTACGGTTGTTTCGGCTTTCCGCTTCGAAGTCGGTGGTTTGTCAAGAGAAACAAGTTTGCGCCCACGTATCACCCATCTGATGCTTTGGTCGTCACGTTCGCGGGTCAATGAATCATAGTGACCGTACATATGGAAATAGACACGAATGGTGTTCTGGGCGTCTATTCCAAGGGGCTTAAACTCTCTATAGCAGCTGCCGTCGGATTGTTCAAACCATACAACAATTCGCAACCGGAGTACATTGGCAAGGGCTGTAGATGCATAATCCCCGACAGGATGGCCGAGGGAACGCATTTCCTCCATCTCAGACTCAGTGATGTCCAGCATAGTTCGATTATCGGTACACCAGACGATAGCCATCTCCCGCAGTTGAGCGTGATCATGCTGTGTAAACCCCGGCATACAAAAACCAACCGATCGAAAAAAACAATTCCCATCACCCGGTATTTTGTGTCGATAAAGCAAATCTGTCCCAAATGCATTGGTCTGAAAAATGAAAATAAAAAAATCAGTTAATTAGTTAATCACAATAGTTTTTTGAGAAGTGTATTTCCACCTTAAAATAGACAATTTTTGTATACTTTCGTCAACATTTTCTGTTCCAAGTGGTGTATCGTTTTGGGTGTCCGAGTGGGGCGGTATTAAGCTGGGCTGCAAAGAAAAAAAACAAATAATGGTAATTATAGTTGGTATGTAAGATATCCAAAACGCTCAAGTTTACAATATATTTTTTATAAAAGCAGAGAAAGAAACGGTGACAAGTTTACAATTGTGCATGTAAGATAACCAAAATGTTCAATAAATTTTTAAAAAGTATAACAGTATATATGTATATGCTTACGCTGATGTTTTCTGTTTCAGGCGAAGGCGCTAAAGGGGTGGTCGGTGGCGCAACGGGCCTTGAGTTTCTCACTCTCGGTAGTCTGATTGAAACAACACGAGGGCCTGCCGGTAAACTTACCGTGTAGATGGAATCGGATGAAACCAATTGACCCAAAGGATTGCATTTCACGACTGCAATGTGTTTTAATGTTCTCTTTCGTACACTCGCATTTGACAATTCATTTTTCAGGTGGGTGAGTAGTCTGAAGGTAAACACATGGTTGGATGGCGTCATCTGGTTTTGGAAATAAACGTCCCTGGCCTTATCCCGATGGAGTTGTTCGGCGGCCTGTGTGTTGACTATCCCCTTCAACTCCTTTACTAAACTGGACCGCCTCAACGATTCCTGTTAATAAAGTAAAATATTAGTTTAGATACATACATTTCACAGTTATTCAAAATTGAAAACGAAATGGAATTTAAACATCACATATATTAGTATCCTTACCACTGCTACTTTAGTGTTTGTCTCGTGAAACGAATCAAACAGCATATATCTTTCATTTGTGCCCGTGACAGGGTGCTGGTCTTCTTGAGATCGAAGGACGGGCCTGTCATCTGCTAGAAATGGCATCGATACATTCAGGCGTTTCTCTTGGGCAGCAACAACGTTTTCATCTGTGGGTTCCACAAGCCTCCCAGAGTTCGGGTGGAAAAACCCTGGCGCTATCACTCGGTCAGCCATCTTGGCGATGTTATGTGCGATGTCACAGAGATTTACAGTGGGCACATGACGCATAGACCTCAATATGTCACAGTAGTCACGAGGAGATCCAGCACGAAGAAGAAACTTCACAGCATATGTCACATTATGCGGACAAGTGGACGACAACCAGCCTCCTATAATAGAAGAGAAAAAATAGATATTATAACATTGTGCATTAAAATATAGCTTCACTAATTTGTTTAAAGACGAAAACGGACAATACATAATTAATATAATATTTACCTGAATGACTATGTAAAGCAGCATAAGCATGGTCAAATACAGACTTGGTAATAGATTTTTCTCTTATTCTACACAAAAGATCTAAACGCGAACCTTTCTGACTAATACCCAAAATTCGACAAAACCTCTTAAATGTATCTACCTTCTCCTCGTGTAGGAGGTGGTTAATGAGGTCTTCTGGTACTGCTTCGACGTCTGTCGTCTCATCTGTATTTACCTTACAATATTCAGTATTGTACATTGTGCGGTTTTTTTGAGTGTGTGGCCCCATGTATGGCGCCCAGTTCTCATAATTAGGTTTTACCTTGAAGGGGTTGATTTGATCTATAACAGAAGAAATATTGAATTATTATACCGTTATACATATATTGTATTGTCAGATATCGAGCGACCTTTTATATATGAAAATATATTTTATTGAGACTTACCCCGAACAATCCCTCTGGCTATAATTTCCATATTTACAGAATCCCAGAAATCTACTACATCAACTTCTGGTCGTGGATCAGATGGAACTTTCACAGAACTCGCTGCAACAAAAAATTAAGGAATTAATAAAATTGTTTTGATTTAAACATGTATCGCACACTGTATTGAATTGACAAACGTAACATATCCACTTACCGTCGTAATCAAATACAGCCTTCTTCGTCAAATCATGGACCAATACTTTAGGGTGATGTCCACATAAAACACAGAAGAATTCGTATTCATGAGCCTGGAGTGCCTCAAACGACAAGTATGCGTTTTCCATGGCAGTTAGATCAAGTTCAATATTCAGTCTGTAACACATAGATTTTACAGTCCGACTAATGGCGGTATGGTTCTGCAAAAAGAAAAAGTTAGCTATGAGAAACCACTTATTATATATAATATCCGAAAATCCAGGGAATACATATACGTTGTTAAAATATTTACCACTAATCCTGCTCGTATTTCCATCAAAGCACTGTGTGTGACCAATAACCTGTCATCATAGTTAAATACACCATGGCTAGACTCCTGATATCTATATGGGGTATGACACTCAATGCATTCTTTGTAGAAGGTTTCGTATCCTAAAAAGAAAGGTTCAATCATATATAATTAGACAATATATAGTATACAATAGTTTGATTTTCAGTACCAACCAAAACGACAATAGTTAACGTAACTTACCTGTCAACGGATGGCCCACATTGTGAACTACCTTGGCTCGTCGACAAACAATCTTGGGATCTGATAGTGTACCATAGCAGATTTGACAAGTAGTTTCCGGTGGGATGAATTGGTTTGGAAGATCAACTGCTTCGAATGTAGTGAAGGGCACATCGACAGGGATAACCTTAGAATAAGAATAAGAAGCTTTATTATAGTCGGTTATTACAAATTGATAACATTAGCTCTTAGGCGAGCTATTTACCGACATATTTGTAACAATAAGAAGTCTACATAAAACAAAACAATAAGAAGATAAGTTATAAAATGCACATGGTTTAAATATCTATTTTGTAATACCTTCTCGTTCTGGATGTAAGTCACCATGTTTTTTAGCAGTGTCCCAGTTGGCGGATAGGTCGATGGACTGGATGCTTCAGTAATTATTTCGTCGTCTTCATCAATAATGGCTTGGACAGAAGACTCTTTACCTTGCTGGAATAGCCACCACTTCACAATCGCTCGATGTACACATCCCTTCTGTCTGCATCGACACGCCATGGAAGACGTAACTGTATCCAAAGTGACCGTTGTCCTGTCTGCTTTACACCACCAACTAGTGTAGTCCGTAAACACGCTAAAGAAACTATATCTGTCACTAGTGTGCTGTTGTACTGGAATCTAAAAACAAAAACATTTTATTGTTAACTGAGGGTCGTTATAATGCAACGAAAAATGGTTATTGAAAAATAGTTTTGAACATGCAAATAAAGATAATAAATACCTGTACTAAAAGAGGCAGAAGCTCATCCTCAGCACGGTTATACAAGGACAGACAGTCTCCTTGTCGACCAGCACGGAGAAATCCAGAATTAACCATGGATTGTAAACGGTTGGTGTCTAACCGACAAATGGTTCCTGGCACCGAATACTCAACAGACTTCAAATGGTCGCACATATGTGACGCATTTCCACTTCTCCATTGGATCTGAGCTAGTTCCATACATTCTCGCACCTCACATCGTACCTACAAACATATTTTATAAAAAATTAAAAATTGATTGGTTTCATTTATACTGAGAAACTGAACGAATAAATAAATTAAATTTAAATTAACTTACATCTTGAGTAGGGCCTGTTGTTCTTTTCACAACATGAATGGGATACCTTGGTCCAGTCAGATTCCTGGCAACGGAATAAACACCTCTCCCCGGGTCTATACAAACGGCATACAGGTGTCGAGTCGGGGTTATATCTGTATTCTTTTCAATCAAATGCTTTAGTCTTATGTGTCGACGAAGGGACTTGGGGTGGAATTTAAGGTCACAGTGTGGGCAGGTAGACGAATTTGATATGATGGGTGGCTGAGTAGAGGTGTCGGGGGATCCTTCTTGAACTGGTGATACAACAGGTAATGTATCAGGAGGCTGGACGAGGCTTGGTCTGGACATAGGCCTATATCGGAAGGCTGTACAGTGATGGACGAGGCTTGGTCTGTGTCTCTGCGACTAGCGGTGTCGATCAGGTCTGTTGTTAAGTCGGAACAGTTTGTGACTTCGGACCCACAAACAGCCATGTGGGTCATAAACCCGGTTTTCTTTGAAAATGTCTTTGCACAAAATGGACAATGAAAATGGGATCTCGTTTTATCTGTTACCTTATTCCCCGCACACAGATTTGGGCAAGTAGTTATCTTATAACCTGTGCAAAAAAAAATAACAATATTGGTATTAACATGAAATATTATTGTTTCTGAAAAATATATTTCCCCTCAATAATTAATTCTTCAGTTATTAATTTAATATAATCGCATAATCTATAAATAAACACATACCTCTTAAATGCACAGTTCCTCGGTTGCCAGAAAAGTGGTTTGTCATGTGAATTTTTAGCTTATTAAGCCATGTCGGTTTAAACCGGGAAGTTGGACATATAGGACAGTGATGATTGCCAGGTAGCCCCGTACACCCGAAGTCACATCCAGAACAAGGTTGTAAGGAGAAAGCATCACAAGGATCCTGGTCATCTTTGATAACTGTGATCTGCACCATCATGGAATGCACAAATCAAACTGCCTAAAGCTAAAAAAAAGTCATTATTTTATATTGAAAATCAAGTTCCCCCACTGGTGGCCTCCTATGTGCACGAGTTGACATTGAGTTCACAGTAGCAATAAACACAATGGACTCCTGGCGTGGTGATTAAAAATCAACTGTCAAAAAGTGTTAACTCTTTTGTTTCTCAATAGATATAATCCCTACATGCTTTAATCTGATGTTGAGTTAACAGTAACAATCAGAAGAAAAGACCCCAGGTGTCGTGAGTAAAGATCTACTGTTTAAAAGTGTTAATCCCTACATTTTATTACAGAATAATAATTGCTATTATTTCTTTAGTAGATAATTATGTACGTTACATCAGTATTGTAAAATTCAAAATGAGAAAGTTATAAAATATTTCAGATTCAGGAACCATCATCGTTCGTCTCGTTACGGCATTGCATTCTTCTTGTGGTTTTATGACCGCTTCCCTAGGTATGGATTTTGCAGAGATTTATTTTCTTAATAAATATATACATTTTTTACCATGCTCTTTGCCATAATAAATAAAACAAAATTAAACAAATTACATTTAAGAAATACAAATATTAATAAGATATCTAACAATAAATATCGGAACATGCCGAGGCTGCGCTGCTTTGGAATCCTTTCGTCTGTGGTACGGAAATGGCCGAAGATTACCGACATATATGCTGGCCTGAGAGCCGGACTGGTATGTTACGGTCTCGGTTGGGTGAACAGTAGCTTTCGACACCCTCCAGACACACTGCCTGGCCTATAGTATAAGGTGGACGCCTGAGAGACGGACTCCTGAGAGACGGACTCCTGAGAGACGGACGGTAGCACTTCGGCCCCTTATCCAACAACCACTTAATAGAAGACAAAATTACAGCTTTTTTTAGAACCGTTGGTTCTGTGGCACACTCCCTTTCTTCATATCTACCTGAACGACATGCACTCACCTGAAAAGCCCACGCCGACGATCAGCTTAAAAAATGTCTTGTACATGTACATCACTTCCTTGCATCATCACATGTTCTGTTGCTGCATAATCTGTCACCCGTCCCGACCGGAGATGGGCTATTCACCTCACCTATTCTCGAACTGTTTTCGCTGGAATGGCTGGACAGGACACCAACATTTTGTACTCAAGTCGGCCCTTAAATTCATTTATTTGTTCATCAACTGTGATTTCCATCACTCACTGGGCTGTCAAGCTATCGACATATGAGTGAAATAACCTTATATATGCATATGGGTAGAAACCTGAATCAAACAAACATTACAATCCTTTCAAACAACTTCTTTGTCAGGTTGTTAATTGAAGATACATTTTCTGATTTTTCTCGGTTTTCCATATAAAAAAAAATGACAATGCAAAGTGGTCTCATAAGTGGAATGACCTTGAGTATGGGGTTAAACACCAATTAAACACATATGTCTTGATTCGGAGAATTTAGCACATATAATTGTGAGAGATGAATGGTCTGGTGGTATCATTTCTGACTAGTAGGCAGACAGACCTGGTTCAAGTCCATGTGTACATGTAAAAAATAAATTTCTCAAATATCTTCTTTCTTCGGTTTACAGGTTAGTTCTGAAGTGTCAACTCCCCTAAGAAGGTCATCTCGACCTGTGAAACGGAAACTGACAAAAACTAAGAGTAGTGAACTGGAGAGTACACAGTTATCCCAAAGAGCAAAGAAATCACATGTTGAGAAGAGCAACACAGCTTCTGATACTTCAAAAAAACATAAGAAAAAAAGCACAAAGGAATCTAAAACCCCAAAACGACGAAAACCAAAATTAAAGCCACTCCTGCCTACATCACCAAGAGTTAGTAAATCAAAAAAGTTTGCTATTATCACAAAAGCTTCGTCTGATGATGCAAAAGTTTCGCCCAGAAAAGGAAAATCGCCTGTTACGTTTTCAGATTTAAGGTCGAATATTGGATGTAATACGAACACATTAACAGACAATATTCATGACAAATCTACACCAGGTCGACAAACAAGAAATGGGAAAGCACAGGCTTCTCCATCTGAGACTTTGCCAGCTTTATCCTCAAAAAAATCAATCCGTAAAAAGTCGCCTGAAATCGTTGCAGTATCCAAACCGGAAGCCCAAGTGCCATTGAGGTTAACCAGAAGAAGAAAGACCTCTGGTGAAACCACTCTACAAAAGTCGAACCAGAATTTATCTGGTCAAAAGAGTTTTGCACTTTTTTCAGATGATATTCTACAGCTAATACCATCTTCCACTGTTAAAAGGGGTCCTGTAAAGAAATCTGCAGCCAAAACTGGAAGAGCACATGGTAGGCTTGGAAATAAGTCTAAGGGAAAATCAAATGCCGGATTAGTTTCATCAGCAAAAAAACAAAGTAAAAAGATGGGTTTCAGTGTTGAAGCTTCAGCCCAGCCAACAGTGAGTAAGGGGACTTCCACAGATATGATTATAACTGCGACCAATACAGTTGACACGGAGGTATCTGATAATATGAAAAAGAGGGTGGCTCAAGAAAAGTCTAACGATGAGGTCAGTGCATAAGAGTAAATATATAATATACAGTACACCAAATAACTGTTTACTGTTGGAGTACACTGCCGTCATATAAACGAAATACCCTTCAAGCTTGAGTAATGAGTATGGCGTTATACACCAATCAATCAATCACTTTGCTCCCATGAATATGATTATATGTACATGTGGCTTTAATATGATTGAATTACAAAGACACACTATGTAGAGACTTAGATGTACTAGAGATTACATGTATAGGAGTACATTCACAACAACTTAGCATGGCCATACAAAAATGACCTCAGGGAAGAGGCCAGAGGGGTACATGTATTTTCATGTTTACAAACTATTTTAATATATCATGTCAAAAATCGGAATCCATCACACCATTTGCAATAGTCTAATGAACAACCAGGCCAACCTTCATCCCAATCTAATTAATTCTATACATGAGTTCATGTCAGTCGTTATATATATTATTTCTAATTAATCTCATGAAAATAACATTTATATATATAATTTATAACAAATATATATAATATATATATATTATTCTTATTTAACCACAAATAAGTCATCTGATTTTTTGTTGTTGTCTCAATCTGTGCTTTTATTTTGTGCCATAACTTTTTGGATTGTTCCAGATGTTTGAAAGTGTGACTGCCATCGTGAAGGCTTCATTTATAAAGAATGATAAAGTTAAAGATTATGTGCTGAACCAAATACCCTCGTTAACTGGGGTATCAGCAGTTGTCTCCCCTTCAAGTCACTTTCTCTTACATGGTAGCTGGTTGTCTATCACTCGGGCTCGCAAATCACTCGAACAGGTAGGGCTTTATCTAATCCTTTCTGACAGGTACATGTATGCATATCAGACACAATACCCCAAATAAATAACCAAATGATGTCAACACAGCGCACACATGTTATCCACACCTTGATAGACACACGAGTGGTTGGCTGGACCTTCATGTTGCCCATTAGCTCCGAGAGCACCAGGCCACATCTTTCGTTTCTGGTTGATACATGTATCTTGCTTTAAGTGTTGTCTGATTTTTATCAAACTTACTGTACCCAGTAGCTACATGTACAACCTATGAAGATGGAGGTCAAGTTCGAAAGTCAGCGAAATCCATGCAAATTATATTCTGTTCAATATATTGAAAATCTTAAACATTCCTACAATGTATAAAATCCATAATCTAGGCTGATTCTGGAAAACAATTTCTGAATTAAGCCCTTATGATAAATTCAACATCTGTGTATATTGTGATGTAGATATATAGATACATTTATGTATCACCTAGTGGAATGAAGATATAATTGCCTGAATACTATGTCTAAATAATTTTTTTAAAGTTTGTTTTGTGGAAGCAGTCACTTGTATATGGTCAGATCATGAAGTACTGATGATTGTGGACAGGCATATTATGCAATCTTGACATTACTCTTGTTTAATACCTCTTTTTATACGCAGGATTTCGAAGACTGGTCATATTATGTTATGGCAATGTCAGTTCGTCTGTCCACATCACCTTGCCTGGGCCATAACTTTAAAACAACTTTGTAGAAACTTTTGCTTTGCACAAATGTTACTTATGTCTAGGGGGTGTATCATGACCTACACCCAAAATCAAGGTCACCATACAGGACTTCTCTGCCTATCTTCTTAGGGCCGATTACCGGCCCCATTCCCCAACATCCTTTTCCCCTAGTCAACAGTAAAAATTCCCCTAGAAAACAGAAAATTCCCCTGCAAAACAGTCCAAAATGAGTGATTCTCAAATTCAAATTAGAATATTTCTACCAATCTCCTTCCCCAAAAATGCATTGGAAGTAGCGAATGATTTCTGAACTTCTCAACCGATGTTTTAATGTGAAGTCATGCTCGC
>JAUELC010113041.1:0-11660 GCA_031471745.1 Cryptochiton stelleri
TTTTATGAAGCCCTAACCAATAAGCATGTACTTTGACGAAGGTTGGAAAAACTCTACATTCTAAAATAGCTCTGTTTTGACACATTATCTCACAGTACGAGTATTAGACTAATCAACGCCCTTTGTTTTGGAAAAGCTCTACTTGTAAACATAGATCGGATTAAACTTTAACACATCTTACAGAACGAGTATTCTTTTACACGAAGCCCTAATCAATAAGCATGTACTTTGACTTAGGTTGGAAAAACTCTGTAGACATGCTAAAATAGCTCAGTTTGACACATTATCTAACAGTACAAGTATTATACAGTTACTAATTAAACCCTTTGGTTTGGAAAAGCTCTACTTGTAAACATAGCTTGGTATAAACTTTAACACATCTTACAGAAATAGTATACATGTATTTTATGAAGCCCTAACCAATAAGCATGTACTTTGACGAAGGTTGGAAAAACTCTACATTCTAAAATAGCTCTGTTTGACACATTATCTCACAGTACCAGTATTATTCTACAGTTATCTAATCCTTTTGGTTTGGAAAACCTCTACTTGTAAATATAGCGCTGTTTGACACATTGTTTTATGGTACTATTGTACAACACTGAGCCCTAATAAATAACCATGCACTTTGACTTAGGTTTGGAAAATCTCTACTTCTCAAAAAAATGCTGTTTGACACATCATCATTGTTTGACACATTATCGTGCAGGGTCAGTGTTATACTACACCCTTATCAGTAAGCATGTACTTAAGATGTACTTTGGTTTGGAAGGCTGTACTTGTTAAATACCTTACAATATTTAATGAAAATAAACTTTTCATAATCAATAAAGCACCACAGCTTTAATAATAATGTATGATCGAGATTAATTTGTCATTTATCTTGATTGATCGGACATTAGAAAGTTTATTCTTTGGAACATTCTGTAGAAACAAAGATGGTTCACCAATGAGGGAATACATAGTAAAAAAGGGACTGGCATTGTATTCTCAAGGGAAAATTAAACATTGAAGGAGCTTATCTTTTTTAACAAACAAAATTTTGTCTTTAAGCACTTAATTTTATGTTAATCAGCTCCAATGGTGTGACATTTTTCGGCTAGCTTTCTTTGATTGAAATGAGTTTTCCACCATATGAGTGAAATAACCTTAAAATTTGGCTTAAAATACCAAGCAAACCAGGGCCATAATACAGGGTTTATTTACACCGGTTATAGGCCCCCAGATTATTAAAGAGCACCGGAAATTCTGCTAATTTACAAATGCTTAATTGAAAATGCCAGCTCAGCATCCTGTTGATTGAATAGAATATTTAATTTAATTTATAATATTCAATATAAATTAAATTGACCCTTTCTCCGACTGATTTATTCCGCTTTTTCCCCCTCCCATGAGCTATATGAGTAACAATAATAGGACCCACTTCCTGGTCTAAAGATGAATCATTTTAGTGGAATTTTGGTGGGAAATCCCTTCAAGCAGGCCTGTGTTAAATAAGACATTTTGGTGAGGTAGTTGGGTGGGTTTAGTCACCATTCATCCATGTCATTATAATACTAAACGTGTGAGCTTGATAATGGTAGAATCTAATTTTATAAAATGGGCATGTTGGCTGAAGTGCTGTACAATAATTGGGGGCATATTAGTAACTGCTCAGTGTAATTGTAGCTTATAAATCCCAAGGGATGTCGGCTTACAATAATTGGCACCTGTCTATGGGGCAGGCTATACATGATGTGAATCAGACTTTTGTGGTTAAGGGCCCTAGAGTTTACAGTAAATATCAGAATAATAGGAAACCGATTTGTAAATTTGCACACTTTGTACTGCACCATGGTTTTTAGTCTTGTATCTTGTCATTTTTTGTTGCCAGTGATGTTGAAGGTGGGTTCCATCACCCATTGGCCTTGCACACTATCATATGAGTGAAATAACCTTCAGTATGGCATTAAACCCTCAGCATACAAACAAACAAACAATCTTTCTGGTCTTTTTAAAACTCAAAACTAAATTACTCTGATTTCACTTATTTGTACAAGTTCATATTTTATTTCTTATTTTCTACTAAATTAACCTATTATACCTAGTCAAAAACATGCAGCCTGATTTGAGTGTCTGAAAATTCTTCTTAAGAAACTACACATTTTGTTAAATCCAAATAATAATTAAGGTATGTACAGTGACCTTGATATCGCCAAATTTATAGGACAAGGTGGTATTTGGAGTACAAGACTATCAGCCAATATTTCCAAACTGTTGAAAGAGTTAATTATACTGGGCGGACTAATATTTACATGTGGTAAGGTCACTGAGAAGATAAAAATAGAGGAAATCTGCAGTGTTACTCAGTATCTTTAAGAATAAGATGGATGCAAATTGGATCAATTACTTGTTAATGTTGACACTGGTGTTAAGCAGTTTGACGCTTTGAGAGCACTCTACAGAATCTGATAGCCTTTGCTCTGTACACCACTCACACTATACACATAATCTCTCATTCCGCAACTTATGTAATACTTCACGCAGTCTAAACACGCAACCCTCAACAGTCCAATTATCACATTTATTCACTCTTTATAAAGAGACTGTTGATTTAACCACACCCTACTATTAAACAGTAACTCTTATTTTCCACTGTATAATAATACACCAGTAGTGTAAATCTGAATACAGAAAATTAATTGTAAGGCTTTCTTTTGTCATCCTCAGGAGAGTGGAATAGTGTTGAAATGTTTAGTAAAATGAAGCTTTCTAAAATTATCAGTGTAATTACACTTACAGGCTATAAACAGGCCAAATCACATCTATAGGAATAATAATCGATTTGATTTTTGGAGAATCTGTGAGATGTGGACTGTCGCAGTTCGACTTCAGACAAAGGTTCTCCCAAACTCTGACGAAATTTTAACATAGACATTTTCCTCATATCTACATTAATAGCTCTTAATATGTTTGATTGAAAGTTGAACTTGGACATAGCTGGGCATGTGGAGTGCTAAAAAAAAAAACAATTTAGAAAATAAAATAAAAATTGTTACATTGAGTTTAAGACATATTTTCATTGAAGTTATCAGTCAGTAAGCTTTGCCACCTTTTTGGGATGCATGCAGTCATTAGATTTTCTGACTGCTGATTTATTCATTCGGTTAAGCTTAATAAATATTCAACCGAGATGGCATCACTCGTTATACTGTATTTTCGGTAGATATCCTGGTAGAACTGCTGCTGGTCTGTATAGACACTCACTTAATTGTAAATGTCAATATATGCAAGGGCTCGCGCCATGAGTGATTAGTGTGTTGGACTGCTGATCCTCCTTCGATGTACCATAAGGGTTCGAGTCCCTCAGTTGAACACAGGTATATGAGGAAGTCACAAGAGGTGACTCCGGCTATCGCAGGTGGTGGTTTTCACGAGGTTTTCTCCGCGGTTTTCCACCAAATTTAGTAAGGCAGAGTAAGAAGTGGATAAGCCGTTGTCATATATCTGAAATACTCTTGAGTGTGATGTTAAACGTCTAATTCAAACAAACAAACAATATATGCAAATATCGGTATTCTTGATTACGTATTTCTTGTTAATTAATTTTACCTTGTTTGTGTTGTAGTTAATTATCTTGGGGAACTTGATGTTGAGTCTTTAGATTTAATAGGAATTTAAAAATTAACTCAAAAAGAAAGAAAAGGAATTAAAGTTGACATTTTTGTCAAAAAACAACTGGAATAGTTTGAGTTAGAGAATTATTCAAGGCTCGGGTTTCAAGGTTGTAATTGGAGAGTTTGCTGCAACATAAAATTGTGTTGATGAGGTTAAAGTTGAAGTTTTGGTGTATAGTTGGACAAGAGAAGCTGCTAATTCCTCCTTGTTGCTGGTCTAAGAGGACTTGGAGCTACCGGTGACAAATTGACAGTGTGTTGAAGTCAGCACCTGTTTGCAGAAATAAAAGTCTGCAGGGTAAGACAAGAGACAGTAATTGCTACAGTAATGACAAAAGTGAATTTTAAATCTTGTGACTGTCTGACATTTACCAGGACTGTTTTCTAATTATAATGACAATTCTGGTAGGTTTTCTTTCTTTACATGAGCCTAACTTGTTGAAGTCATGTACCGCTGTATATGTATATGCTTCAGAATATGAATGGGAAGAAAAGACATGAACCAAATTTCAACCAGATAATAAAGTCAGAAGTTGAAATCAGTAAACAATGTTTTCTAATTTGAATGACAATTCTAGTAGGTTTTCTTTCTTTACATGAGCCTAACTTGTTGAATTCATGTACTGCTGGATATGCTTCAGAATATAAAATAAGATGAAAAGACATGAACCAAATTTCAACCAGATAATAAAGTTAGAAATTGAAATCAGTAAACAATGTTTTCTAATTATAATGACAATTCTGGTAGGTTTTCTTTCTTTACATGAGCCTTACTTGTTGAAGTCATGTACGGCTGGATATGCTTCAAAATATAAATGAGAGGAAAAGACATGAACCAAAGTGTAACCAGATAATAACGTGAGAAGATGAAATCAGTAAACAATTGTTTCATGAACATTAGAACTCTTTAGGTAACTGAGGGATCCGATATAAGGAAATTTAGTAATTGAATATACAAATATCAGGGATAAACAACTGACCAAAAAGAAGTTATAAAATCTTACAATACATTGTATCTGAAATCTTTTTAATTTAAGCCGTTTTTGATAAGCATGGGCTGTTCTTGACCATTTTTAGATACATTTATAAATTCTTAAGGGGTATTTAGAAGACAATTTGTAGATAATCAAGAACGGAGCACACCTTTATGGATTTCCATTTCTTTGTTTATGTTTAAGTTAATTCAATTCGAAATCCAACAGACCGAAGTCCACTAACTGGCTCGATAACATACAATATTAAACGAATTAAAACAATTAAGTAAAAAAGAAAAGACATAAAAATGAAGATTATATAACAACTTATAGCACACACATTTTTTTATTACTATTTTTATTACTCTCTTATTACTTTATATGATGTTTTGACATATTTACTAGTAACTGTATCGCAGTTACAGTTGTGAAGTAAGTGTGTGGAAACGTACAAAATAACAAAAAAGTTGAAATTCATAACATTTGTGTTCCAGTTTTGATCTCTATAAACTGTTCATCTGTTTTAGAGAGAGTCTTTTTCTAGAACATCTAATTTCCATGCACTTAATATTCTTGTAGTCTAACATTGCAATTTATTTTATCTCCGCTGTAGAAAATGTATCAATGAATTTTGTAGCCGATGTAATTACACTCGACTATTACCAGGCTATCTGAAGCCCATCTTTGCCTTTTCTCCTGGCTATTACTGATAATGGGAGTAGTTTCTAGTGTAAACAGTGAAGGGCGCTGCTGAGGAAATTTGACCAGCTATTTGTAAGTTATCTGATGGTTCTGTTCTGAAGCTGGGAGCTAATCCCCAATGGGTATTTGTAACCAGATATCAATCCTTTGTGTCCTTGTCTGGACAGCCACTAGGATACTGTTCCGGCTTTGTTTTGACACAAATTTGAATTTGATCCCGTTTAATACCCTTTGTATGACCTGGAATAAACCTTAAGCTCTCTCTAAGGCTGGGTTAAAATTAGAACCTACATGGATTCTCTAAACATAATAAATCATAGTAACAACTCCTAAAAAACATTACTAATTAGCTCTGGAGGAATATTAATTTTCCAGGAGAGCAAAACATTTCACATTTTATGGTATGTGTAAGTATGGCTATTTACTGTTGGAGAACACCGCCGTCATATAAGTGAAATACCCCTTGAGCACAGTGTTAAATACCAATCAATCCCACCATGCCATTTACAGCGTCATATATTCTGCTTCATGATTATAATTTTTATATTAAATTGCGAGTAAAAATGTCAAATGTCAAAAAGATAGGGAATTCGTGATTGTCTCAATGTTCCGTTTATTGAGAAACCACCCTGAATTTAAGGAACCAACATTGAGTCAGTCATGAATTCCTTATCTTTTTTCAAAGCTTTTACAATACTGTACTTTGTTGTGTGAAGCATCTCAGTGCTAGTCTTATTTACATTCTCTAAACATACAGTGTAAATCACGTTGGACATTAAACGAAACTGATCTATAGCCCATAGGAATGTTAATCAATTCAATTTGACAAGAATCAATGTTGATTCTCGCAGTTTGGCATGCAACAGTTTTTTAAGAACCTCTCATGAAAATCTTAAGGAAGGTAATTGAACTGAACAAAAAACAAATTGGCAATAAAAATATTTTTTTTTAAAATTTAGATGATAAAATTGCTAACTGTTGCTGTCACATGGGGAAAGGACACATGTATCGGTGTTTTTTGTGACCAGGTATTTGAAGGAAGGCCAATTGCTGATACAGGGGTAGATAGAAATCAATTTCTTACAAAACCAAAGTCACAAAATTTAATATTTTTCCTTCAAAATTGCCTTGAAAATGGTACATATTTAATTATTTTTTTTTAGCTAAATTGAATATTTTATTCAATTTACAGGCAGCTAAGTGGCTCATATATGCAACTACGATTTACCCCTGTAATAGCAGATAAGATCAGCAATAGAGGATCGGATTAGAGATAAGGCTTTAAAGTGGGGGAACATCATCCATAATGTAGGATCCAACTGATAGGCAGTATTTGAAACAAGCGGCCCCTAATGTCCTATCTCTATTATAGACAATTAATAGGAGTTTGATAGCTACACTGCTTGAGTGAATTGTATTAAACTGTGTGATTCAACAGGGTATTTTGCAGCGCGGCCCGCACTTGCACTTGCTGGCCTAATCCTGGTTAATCAGGCCAGTTGTTCTATTTTGTATCGTTTGCTAAACTCAACATGATAATTTATGTCTCATAAAATGAAACATACTTATTCTGCTGCAATAATTTGAAAATTATTCTAGCAGCCTGTCCAATTTTGCCAACATTTTATCTATCTGCGTTGGCAAATTTTTTAGATTTTAATGTTTGCTACTGAGCGACTTTATTAACTTTATTAAGGTCGTGTCTCACATATATTATGTCTCAGAGAGTTCAGTGTACAAATCATGGTAGAACTGTACTTAATCTGACACATACAAGTCGCTTAGTGCAATAACTTTTTATTCAGCAACTTTCTGTATCTTTATTTAAGACTACCATATGATAGACTAATAACGATACAGAACAATACATCTTGAAGTTGGAAGTGTGAAAATGTTAACACATTTAGTTGATGTAATATCATGTTTCAAAGATATATAGGAATATTAAATGCTCAAATTCAAAAATTTCGTAGAGTTTTTTATTCTTATTTGTGACTTAGAAATCTTTTAAACATTAAGCTCGTGATAATTAGAGTAGTGGGATTCTTGTCTGTTTTATTATTCAGATGTTTCCGATTTTTGTGTCATTTTAAGGAAATTAATCAACTGAAATATTCATCAGATGTTGCTATGGTAATATGTTCCATTGTAAACTGAAATCTTCTGTTTCAACTCCCAGATAGTTCATTATCAGACCCTATATGCACTATCCATCAGGAAGACTAAAGCGTGTAAGTATTGTTTGTATCTGGTTTTTAAATTATTGTATGAAGATCCGAAATAGAACTTTATAAATTTTGGAACTACATGTATAGTCAAATGTTCATCAGATGTTTGGAACTAGTAAATCAAATCCGGAAACCAAAATTCACATTATATACCAACCACACCCCTTTCAAAGTTTCAGTTTTTTGGTTCACAAAGAAATCCATTATTTTAATCTCTTACAAATTAGAAATCACATGCATCACTGACAGCCTTTGGATATAAAAAAGATTTAATGGATTGATGTGCTGATTGCCAGAAACTTTTATTTCTGCAAAAGTATCAGTTTTAACGGTCTTACTATAGAATTGGTCCATCACTTCTAACATGGCATTGCAACTAAAAATCAAGAAGTAAGTTTTAGTATTATTTTTTGTAGAATTAGCTAGGGTAAATTTTAGTGTAAGTTAGGGTTAGTTTTAGGTTTAGTTATAGTGTTAGTTTTAGGTTTAGTTATGGTATTAGTTACGGTTAGTTATATGGTTAGTTGTGATTAGATTTAGATTGTTTGAGAACAATCCTATAGTGGCTCCAGTTTTAACTAAACATTTGTTATCCCAAAAATGAATCTAAGGAAGGTTATCATTTGAAATAATTCCTTTGGCACTCCAGGCTTTGTTTTATTATTCATTATTAAGCACAACCTGGCAACAATATAGCTCTATTTTGACAATCAGGGAATATTGTATATCTGGGGACATTACAATAAAAACTACAGCTTCCCCCAGCAGCTTTGAAGTGATCATATCCTTGTAGCTGTAGTGAAATCCAGGTTGTACACCACATGAGAAACGGAAAGGAGGCGCGTAGTTCTATTACTGTCATTTCCTAGGAGAGTAATGACCCGTTAGAGATTTTGATAGGGTGTGAAACTGGGGGCCAAATTACCGTAGTTTTGCTATTTTTGTCACTCAAGTTTCAAGAAAGATACATGAAAGTTGAGCTATTTGGAAGGAAAATTTTACTAATGTTTTCACTGTCTATTAATTATTTCTCTATTGCAACAAGTTGCAAGTTAGAATTTCTTAAAACCTTGGGAAAGTCAATATTGTGTGAATCTAAGTTGGCTTAAAAAAAGAAGCTAAATAAATCAATATGAATGACAATTAATTCATTCAGCTTTCTGAGAAGTGATGTTGATCCACCCTTTGTGATAAATTTTGTAAAAAAAATTCTAACTCTAAAATGTTACAGTTGGTTACTCCAGGACATTTTTAGAGAAAAAATTAATAAAAGGGAAGCATTTAAGCGACTGAAATTGGTCAAAGCAAAGTCTCAAATGATAGTTGTTTTGGCTACAGGGTGCTAATTGTATCAGTGGGAAACCCCACAAGGGAACTATGTTATCACAATAAATTCCCTAAATTTAAACTTTTACTGCTATTTTTCAAACAAAAATGCATGAAGGTGGATGTTTATATTTGTATAAAAATTCAATGTCACTGCAGATTTACTATTTGTCTGTGCAAAACATTTCAAAATGTAACAGTGAGGGAGAATAAAAAAAACAAATAATTGATTTGTTAAAACCCAAAGTTTTGACAAAATACATGAAGAGGCTTTTTTTCTTAATGAACCGAAAAGAATTTGAGCCATTCCAGAAAAATACAGAACATTTTATCTAATTTCCAATGAATTTTACGTAAAATATTTACTAACTTTCAGACAATGTTTACCTCTTTAGAGTACATTTAAAGGAGTAAATACTTCTGTCTGAAAAATCTATAAGGCTTCATGAATAACAAACGATAATCATATCTACTCAAAGTTTTCAAAAAGCTGTTGAAATCAGCAGCAAAATAACTTTGTGAACACCCATTTTTCATTGGATAATTGGTCTGATGCCAGCTGACTGAAAAACCATATGTATATATTTCACCCACAAGCTGAGAAGAACTTTACCACATGGTCACACATTTGGTATAACCACTTGTAGTTTAGTAACTTTTAACATACAAATGTATAAGACTAAAGTTAAAAACAGATGCTCAAAACCAGCTTCCATAGATACTTTTCTTACCCAGATTACAACACCAAAGACATGCGTGTCTGCTGCCCCTGTTTCTGTATTTACACTTGAGGAAAACATATATATATATATTATTTGCACATGTTGAGCAATGTCTTCGAAAAATTATATTGGACTGCTGATCCTCCCTCGATGTACTGCACAGGTTCAATCTCCCAGTAGACCTCAGGTATATTAGGGAGTCCCACAAGGTGACTTCGGCTATCACAGGGGTGGTTTTTATGAGGTTTTCTCCCTGGTTTTTCACCATATTAAGTAAGACAGAGTAAAAACTGGATAGTCCGTCATCACATAAGTGAAATACCCTTGAGTACGACGTTAAACACCAATCAAACAAACAAAATCAAACAATCTAAATCTTATATTTTTAAATTGTTTTTCATAAACTGTGTAAATCACATTTAATAATGTCAAAGCTGTTTGAATATCACAGAATCTCCACCCCAAATGTACAGCATAGTTGCTACAAGAATTTGTTGAAATATCTGCCCCCTTTAAAAAAAGTATTTTTTTTTTAAAATATGAATGAAAGATTCTTATTTTTACAAGATGCAATTGTGAGTAACTGTAAGAAAATAAAGAAATCCCAAGAAAATAAATTGAAGTGGTTACTGGTTATCATACAATAATATCATTATATGCATTAATTTGCATAATTAAGTGAATGCAACTGGGGGTTCTCACTTTTGTAACTGTTTCCAGCACTGTTACTTGGAATGATAATGGTGCTAGAAACTTTACTGGAATGTTGGCACCTTAATAAACACAGGTTGTAATCCATAATAGTAGGCTGTTGCTTGCATATGAGAAACTGTGTTGTTCAATAAGACCATATTATTATTGGGAAACATTCTTGATTTAGTCACTGGCGGTTGGAGGGAGCTTCATGCTGCCCCAATGCTCTCTGTTGTGGCGCCTGTTATGTCCTTTGGTTGTCTTGTATCTTGTCATTGTTTGTTGCCATTAGCGTCGAGGGGGGTGGTTTCCTTCACCCATTGGGCTCACACATATGCCAGGCTTGCACGCCGTCATATGAGTTAAATAACCTTAAGTACGGCCTAAAACCCCAATCAAACAAACAAACAAATGTTAATTAAGTCTTAGTTACGTCAATTGGTTGTCAAGGATGGTACTGAATTGTTCCTATCTTATACAAGAAAGATGGCCCAATAAATTGTCTAGAATCAAATAAGATCAAAATTGAAAGATGGCAAAAATGTTAATTGGTAAAGAGGATGTTAAGATTTGTTGAAAAACCAGCAGCATTAAGAGTTGTGTAATTGGGGCTGTCTTCTCTTCATCTTATTTATGTGAAGATTTGCACCAACAGCCTTGTTAAAGACGATGTCCAATGTGGATCTGGCTGCTATATTAAGCCAGTCTGCAGCTTGATTAAATAGAGGATTGGTAATGCTGAGATGAATGGGCCATATCCCAGCAATAATTCATTTTACCCTCATCTTTTATTAATTCTGTACTTGAGTTTCCAGGTGAAATTCAGTAGAACTAGAGAATTTTACAGGACGTTTTTTCCCTAAAAGTGCAAGATTTACGACATTTCTACAGTCTCTAAAAACAGGAACGCTTAAGCACAGGAGGTTTTTTGTAGCCAAAAGCTTCCGGAATTCCCCCGAGATCTTTGTTGTGAAATAACAGTGTCAAATCTGATCCAGCTTTCTGAATATTAATAATATTCTATGTGTGACCGGACTGCACTTTCCTGTTATCAGAGAATTTAAATCTGGTCAGTAAAGTAACCTAACAAGACTTTTTTATGGATTTTCAACTGCTGGATTTATTGATGAACAATAAGTCAGTGCAAATACTAGCCCTGTTATGTTCGTTTGATAACGGTGATTATAGTATCTGCTGTTCATCAATATGTCCAGAAGCTGAAAATACCATAAAGCGTTGTTGTTATGTTACCATCCCAGCTTCTAAATGCCACTGAAAAAATTAATCTACTAATCGATAATCTTTTATTGTTTCATCAAGTTTCATATGGGTTCTTGAAAATTCTAATTATTGAGGCCT